>CAUYQV010002316.1:0-20694 GCA_963574575.1 Galagoides demidoff | reverse complement strand
GTTTGTCCAGCACCATTTATTAAATAGGGAATCTTTTCCCCATTCAATGTTTTTAATTGGTTTATCAAATATAAGGTAACGGTAGGTAGCTGGATTGATCTGTTGGCTTTCTATTCTGTTCCATACATCTACCTCTCTGTTTTTGTGCTAATACCATGCTGTTTTAAGCACTATTGATTTATAGTATAGTCTGAGGTCTGGTAGGGTGATTCCTCCTGCTTTGTTTTTATTCCTGAGTAAAGACACTTTCAAGAATTTCAGAAAATTTGTCTCTCTTGTATCTTACCTTAGGACATTACTTAAACATGTATTGTGGGAAAGCAAGGTGTCCCCTAGAGAAACAAAAACACGGGAACCAGGAAATGGTAACATCCCAGGAGAACTGGAAAGGGAAGTTCTGGGACAATGATTTTCAACTGGTGTGCCTAGAGAGGATCTTAGATGTGTTGTGAACATTTTTAAAGATCATTAATTAAATTATTTCCAAAAGAAGTTCAAAGCACAGTAAGTACATTCTTTTTTTTAACCACACTCCTCCTTTTTTTGGATCAACATAATTTAAGTGAGTCATGGACATTTAAGTATAGGGCTATATGTGCTATGAGTTTACACTGCTCTAGGTTGCCAGCTGTGACATCACCGCTGATGGAACAGGCAGATGGAGGATGGAGGGAAGGAGGTTTTCTTAAACCATGCACATAGCACCACTCCATGATAGGATGGAAATTTTATCCTTTGGGAGATGGACATCAGAAGGGGAATGGGAGCGATATTACTGCTTTTGTTTTAAAAGCTCATGAAGTACTGATATACATGACAACATGGATGAACCTTGAAAACATAACGCTAAATGAAGGACACTAGCCACCAAGTACCACATACTGTATGACTCCATTTATATGAGGTATTCAGAACAGGCAAATCCATAGACAAAGAAGTCAGATTAATGGTTGCTATGGATGGAGGGGGGCAGGTGGAGGGAAGGAGAGTGTCAACTAATGTGGGCGAAGGTAAGGTGATGAGAATATTCTAAAACTGTGATTACTGATGCATAACTTTGTGAGTATACTAAAAGGCATTGAATTCTACACTTCATCTGGGTGAATTATATGGTATTCTATATAACTTATATCTCAATAAAGCTGTTAAAAAATAAAAGCTCATGAAGACCAACTGGAAGCACCTCAAGGGAAAAGCATGCTGTCATTTTGCCAGACAAGGGCAATTTTTACAAAAGACTCTTTACTTTGACTGCCTTCTAGTTCTCTATTCTAGCCTGGCTATCTTTTCCGAGTTTCTATCAGCCACTTTCCTATGGTTGCACACAACAGCCCTGCTGCTTAGTTGACCTCTCATGTCAGACCCAACCCTTTCCTACCTGAAGTTGGTCTTCAGGGCATTGTCGGATTTCCCCCATGGCTCACAGTGGCTGCAAAGTCCTTACCCTCATCTCCACCAGCCCTAATACTGCTCTCCCTCCCCCTGCCTCACTCAGTCACCCAGGCATATTTCCAGCATATCATGAAATTAGCCTCCTTGGAACCCCTGAAGAGCTATCCCTTACCCGCTGCTGTCAGCATAGGCAAGGCTAGGAAACTGGTAGTCAGAAATGCTGGAGAAAGAGTTTCCAGCCCTGGGAGGGCTGGAACGGTCAATTAGAATGACCAATGCTTCTCAAAGTTTAATGTGCATATGAATTAACTGAATCAACGAGGATCTTATTAAAATGCAGTTGCTGATTTAGCAGCTCTGAGGCCTTAGGTTATGCATGTCTAATATGCTCCCAGGTGATGCTCCAGCTACTAGTCCCGGGATCTCACTTTGAGTATCAAGGAGACAGACCATCTCCAAGGTCCATTTCTACTCTGATGTTCTATCTTGTACCTGACCCAGCTGATCACACCAGCTATGTCCCATCTGACCCTGCTAATGCTGCTCATGAGTAGCTTGTGCAGAGTTCTTTCTGGAGTATCTTGGATACAATGTAACAGAATGGAAAATGGCTTTTGCCTTATGCAGGACAATGTTGCTAACATTAAGAAACATATCAACCAAATACGGAACAGAAAAGATGATCAAAGTGTTATCAAATCATCTCTGTCTCACCAAAGTTGATTAATTTCTGAGGAATGTTTTTGTCTTAAGTGTTATTTGTTAATGGATAGTATATTAAAATATTTTTTGAAGCTGGCAAACTGCCAAGAGTAAGAGAAAAGGGAGCTCTAAAGTGCCATTATAATTTTTATTTCAACTATTGATTTGCAACTCTAGAAGGTTAAGGGAATAAAATCTATATATTTGCAGCATACAGTAATTATTATCATTAGTTACTATTATTTAAAATCATAATAATTGAGCAGTACCTGTGGCTCAGTGAGTAGGCTGCAGGCCCCATATACTGAGGGTGGCAGGTTTGAATCCGGCTCCAGCCAAACTGCAACAAAAAATAGCTGGCCATTGTAGTGGGCACCTGTAGTCCCAGCTACTGGGGAGGCTGAGGCAAGAGAATCGCCTAAGCCCAAGAGCTGAAGGTTGCTATGAGCTGTGACGCCACTGTACTCTACTAAGGGTGACAAAGTGAGACTCTGTCTCTAAAAAATAAAAAAAAAAAAAAATCATAATTCATGAAAATGGTTTAGAAAGTCAATTATATAGGAAAGTGTGTAATAAAAAGCAGTCCCTGATATCACCCTTTCCCAGTTACATCTGCTTTTAATGAGTTTGCCTCCCCTCTTTTTAAGCTACTCCCATATCCCTAAATAGAATATACATATTCTACTATTTCTTGATGTATCAATTATTCACATTCTACTGTATATTGACTCCCTGCTATGGTGAATGACAGTTTTGCTTACTTCTATGTTGCTTCTCTCCTTGTCTCACTAACAAATTCATATCCTTTTTTTTTTTTTTGAGACAGAGCCTCAAGCTATCCCCCTGGGTAGAGTGCCATGGCATCACAACTCACAGCAACCTCCAACTCCTGGGCTCAAGCAAGACTCCTGCCTCAGCCTCCCAAGTAGCTGGGACCACAGGCACCTGCCACAACGCCCGGCTATTTTTTGGTTGCAGCTGTCGTTGTTTTGGCAGGCCCAGGCTGGATTCAAACCCGCCACCTTAGGTGTATATGGCTGGTGCCTTAGCTACTTGAGCCACAGGTGCCGAGCCACAAATTTATATCCTTATTTCAGTTCCACTGTTAGTTACTTCTGTAGCTTTAAGTAATATATTTTAATTTTTACTTTAGTAATTAGAGATGAAGTATAGAATCCTTAACTCCTCACTTTTTCATGAGAATCTCAGAAATGCTGCCCTTACTCAACTCTTCTCCCACACATCCACCTCTTAACTTTTGCCCCATATACTTTTTTATACTTATTCTTGCATTTGAAGACTCATAACAACTATGAATAGAACATTTAAGTAAATTTTCATTGTTTCTGTGGGTTGAATCTGTAAGTAGAAAATAAAAAAAAAGTTTACATTGTTGTAGCCATAAAAATATTGTTCACTTTCAGGTGAAGTAGTATACTATGATATTTCATTTCTACAACCTTATTCTTCAAGTTTTCAATTGTCTTTTTATTGCATTAAGAATTAGGCTATCAACTCGAGGTATTCTTAGTCAAAGGGAACTTACTTTATTTGTTAAAAGTCTCATAAAATGTCCACATCTTTTTTCCTTACCTTAGTATGATATCTTGGTCCACTTGGTGCTGCTATAACAGAATATCACAGGTGGGGTAATTTATAACAAACAGGAATTTATTATTGGCTCATGGTCCTCAAGGGTGGGAAGTCTAAGATTGAGGGTCCAGAACCTGGTGAGGGTCTTCTTACTATATCACCCACAGCATAAGGCACGTGGGAGAGACAGAGAGAAAGAGGTCAAACTCAGAGCCTGGCATTAATCCATTCATGAGGGCTGAGCCCTCATAGTCTCATTAGACCCCATGTCCCCACATCATTACATTGGGGGCTACGTTTCTAATACATGCTCTTTGGGGGGAGGGCATCTTCAAACCGTAGCATATGGTTTTGGACCTGTTTGAATTTTGTTTTGTCTCCAATCCAAACTTGTCTCTGGTGTTTAGTGAAGTCTGAGCTCAAATCACTCCGGGACACAGGTTAAAAAGGGATTATATGGCTCTCCAAAGCTTGCTCTGGAAGAAAAGACTGACAAACCTTAGATTATTATCTGAGTGCTGGAAGGTTGAAAACTCTCTTCTTTCAACAGCATTTTTATTTTTATTTTTATTTTGGTGCATTCATTGAGAATTTTTATTTCCGTTATCCATAAAACAATATTACAATACTTTATAAAAATATCAAGTTTTAGGCTACGATTATTCATTTTAAAAAGTGTGCTAGAAGGTTGTTTTTGTCAACTTCCTTTTTTTTGGTTAAGGGTTAAGTTCCACATTAAGACACTGAAGACGAAAAGCTGTTGAAAAAAAAAATCTTCTGATAAAGAAATATCTGGCATTTGTGTTTTATAAATATTCTTTTCTAGTCACACCTAAATAAAACATTGTATCAGGTTCCCATATTTTCAGGTTATCATTTTTAACTAACATCACTTCCCTGATTTAATGATTAAAATTCTGGGCCACGATATATGTGTTTAAATCCCAACTATTTTAAAATGTGGCAAGTGACCTTCGTGCAGGTTAGCAGTGGTTCTGGTACTAAAAACTGTGGTTGTTTTTTCTGTTTATGTAACCTGCTTAGTATTGAATTCCTCTTCCAAGAGGGTCTTCCTAAGAAGAGTGTCATCATTACTTAGTCTTAACATGTTCTGACCTGAAATTTTTAAAGGGCTTTATGTAAACTACAATATTGTAATTTTTCTAAGCATTTTTTAAAAAAAGGTAACAACATTGCATATTAATGCTGACCTGAAAAAATAAGCCAGGAAAGATTGATGGTGTTCATTAGGTTTTAACTGAATGAAGCAGTACCCTAAAATAACAATTGTATAGTTAGGATAAAACACTAACTTAATGTGTATTCATTTTAAGTTGTTAATGTATTTTTAAATGCCAAGAAAAATATACAACAGCATTTTTAGAATCACAGTTCACTACTCAGTAGTTGGTCAGAAAGTCAATTTATTGAGTCACAATCACCACTTGAAAACATGAAATAGAATAAGCAGAATGAATTATCCATAGTAAAATTTAAATGTTTAAAAAGTAATATGTATGTATATATACTTGCATGTATAGTCTGGCTGCATACAAAATATATATTTTACTGTTGTTTGCTATCAAAAAGGCTTGCATGCTCCTGTTTTGCAAGCCAGATGGGTCTCTTTTGGCCCCATTTCAGGTTTGGAAGTTGCTCTCTTTGTTCAGTGTATAACTCTCCTTGGCATTAAGGAGCTGGGACTTCATTGTATCTGATGGAGCTTTGGGCTCTGTTCCTCTTTTGGAGATGCATCTTCCTAGGTGGGTTACTGAGACCTATTATTGCTCAAGTTCTCCCTGGATTTCTTGACCTCAGCTCCACTGGGACTCCTGGTTGGAAACTGCCAGCCTCCCTCAGTGCCTTGCCTGGTGCATAGACAATCAAAACAGACCATTTCTTGATCAAATTAGTTTAGGAATAATCACAATATAAAATAATACTGGCTAGAAATGACAGCGAACATTTTTTGGGGAGGTTGGATATATTATGCCAGTGATAAAAATCAAAATAAAGATGACTGACGTTACCAAAAAAGATAAAAGGTACAGATTAATGCCTTTTAATTGCCTTACTGTCATTTGGTGGGAGCGGGGAAGTGGCAGATTAGGGGGAAAGAAATGAAGAAACAGTTCTGAAAGGATGAATACAACCCGGTTCAGAAACAATTTTGCCCAAGGAATAACAGAATTGAAGTAACTCAGTTTCTGTTCTTTGTCTCTACAGTCATTTCTCTATCACTGTTGATCTTGAATGTACAGTTTGAATGTGCGGATGTGGTGTACCACAGGGGATGAAGCGGGGAACTTCCTTCACAGTGAGCTTTAGTCATTCAGAGCTGTACCTTCTCTGGAAATGAATGCACATAGCTAAGTCTGACTCTGTATCTAGGAGTTCTCTGAATTCACTTCCTTGTAAAATGCTGTGTCGATCGAAGCATAAATAATACACAGTGCTGTTCAGAAGTTTATGTACATATAAAGTATTAAAACTTAAAAGTAACCACGGCAACAAGAGATTTTTTTTAGGTGGGGGGAGGAGTACTTTCTCACTGGCTTGCTTAGAATTGCTAGCACACAGTAACAATAATGCAGACTGATTAGCTAGTGTTACTGTTTTTAAATTATCTCCAAACAACGTACCCCCTTATTTCTTGTACTGGGGAAGGACTGTTCTCACTGTCCCACCTGTGGTATGCCAAATTACAGGAGGAAAAGTCACTCCTACTCTTTCTCAGGTTCTTTTGATAATGTGTCTGGAGCTCTTGAATAGCTTAGGGAAATAAACCTGTGAAACACAACATGATGATTACTGCTGGCAGCTAGCCCTTCATTTCCTTTTGTTTGGCTCAAAGCCAGGGAACCAGTTTGTGGATCTTTCTTGACTCCAAGGGAGTCCTCCCCAAAAGTGTGTGTGGGGGCAAGGGGGCAGGACAAAGGGAAGTCGGCATTGGGTGGAATGAGGAAAACCCACCAAGACAAATTTGGATACACAGTATTTATAGGAGGAAAGTGAAAGGAAAGCTCTGGACATTCCATAATACTTGTCAGATTAAAATTAAAATCTAAACAGAATCTTGGGTTGTTTTTGCAAGGTCACATGACCCTCCCCAGGCACTGCCTCCCTGCTTCTTCCTCCTACCCTCAAGTTGTTTTTCTTAGTTGCAAAACCCAACTCAAACCTGCCTCAGATTTTCTAGACAGAGCCACAAATCCCTTGGTTTGCCTTTACTTTTATTTTTCTTCACTTTCCAAACAAGAGAACACTTGGGACTGACTTAGTCTGCCTCCATCATTATAAATGTGCCTCCCCAGCTTACTTTCTTACCTATTTCAACGCCAAGGGTCCTGCCTTTGTCTGCGTGGAGCTCACCAAGTGAAGTCCACCCAGGCCAGCATGGCATTCAGCATCCAGTGGGGGGATATCTTCCAGATGGAACAAGATCCTGAAAATGGGGGAACAGCTTGGTGCTCATGAGATTGTTTCAAAGGGAACTGTCTGACTTCAAGCTGCCTTCCCATCTTATTTTGAGTTCATTGTTCTTTTGCCTAAATTCCACATAAGATCGGCCTGGGTTTCTTGATTTCTCCTCCTGTTTTATACACACTTGTGGTCTGCCCTGGGCTTCCTTCTGGCCTTAGTGCTAGCTTGCCCTGTGCTTCCCCTTCAGATTCAACTAGTGCAGAAAATAATCTCATTTTTCAGGACTCAGTTTTGAGGCTGGACCTCCAGTGCAATCTGTCACTCCAGCCAAATGCTCTTTGTTCTTCCTGTATAGTCCTAAGTCCCTTACTGTGTTACTGCCCATGTGACCTGCATAGCTCAGTGCTCTGCACTGTAAATATCCATTTGGGGGTGTTGTCTTAAGTAGCCAAGGGATTAAAAATCATTTGAGAATAGAGTTTGTACATTTTGAGCCAATTTTGTGTCCACTATAGAGTGCAACATGTATCCTTGAACATAATGTATGTACAATAAGTTTGCTTAGCGGAGAAAAAGTTAAAAAATGGAGAGCAGTGCCTGTAGCTCAAGGGAGTAGGGCGCTGGCCCCATATGTCAGAGGTGGTGGGTTCAAATCCAGCCCTGGCCAAAAACTGCAAAAAAAAAAAAAAAGTTAAAAAATGGAATTAATGTCACCAAATGTACTTCTGTTTTAACTGGAGTGTGTATGTATGGGTGAAGCTATTACTTAAAAATCTTCTCTGATGGGTGGCACCTGTGGCTGAAGGAGTAGAGCGCTGGCCCCATACACCGGAGGTGGCAGGTTCAAACCCAGCCCTAGCCCAGCCCAAAACTGCAACAAAGAAAAATCTCTGATTTTGTAACTATAAAGCAAAGCCTGTCAAAACCACCACAACAAAGAGAAACACACATAATATGAACTTTTTTTCACATGCTTTTAAAATATTTGTGTTTATTATTTTGTGGACTGTTTGTTGACTGTCAGCAGCAATTGAGGAAATACAAATTGAAGCAATAGGAAGAAACCACTTTTTGGCTTACCTAACTGGCAAAGGTTTTGAAAAACGTGCAATACCAACTGTTGGGAACAATATTGGATCTCGTATGCTGCTGGGAGGTTGTAAGGGGAGAGAGAAACTTTCTGAATGGCAGTTTGCATCAAGAGACTTAAAATGTGTATTTTCTACAACTGCTTTGAAAAACCGTTAGACAGTATCTACTGAAGCTGAACGTATGCCATCTCTATGGCCTAGAAATTCCACTCCTAGATACACATCCAACAGAGCGTGTATGTAGGATCACCAAAAGATATGTGTTAGAGTGTTTATAGCAGCCTTATTTTTAATGGTTCCAAACTGAAAAGTACTCAAAAGCCTATGAACAGTAGAATGGAGGCCAGGTGGTGCCTCATACCTATAATCCTAGCACTCTGGGAAGCCAAGGTGGAAGGATCCCTTGAGTTCAGGAGTTTGAGATCAGCCTGAGAAAGAGCAAGATTCCATCTCTACTAAAAATGGAAACATTAGCCAAGCATTGTGGTATATACCTGTTGCCCTAGCTACTTAGGAGGCTGAAGTAAGAGGATCACTTGAGCCCAAGAGTTTGAGGTTACCTGTGAACTAGGCTGACGCCATGGCATGCTAGCCTGGGCAAAAAAGTGAGGCCATATCTTAACAAAACAGAACAAAATACCCCAGTAGACTGGATTGTAAACATGGCATATGTGTACCTTGGAATACCATCCATCAGTGAGAATGAATGATTGGTATATCTAGCTACATGGATAACTTGCCCAAATAACATAGTGTTGAGTGAAAGGAGCCAGATGAAAAGTAAAGAGTATACTGTATGAATGACTCTATGTATATGGAGTCAAAAACTCATCAAAACTAATTTGTTGTGTGAAAGGTCAATATAGTGGCTACTTAGGGGGTGGTTAGGAATTAAGAGGTTGGTGCAGTGGTCGTGTCTAGGTGATAAAAATTCGTGAAATGTTGCCCTTATGCTTTGTGTACTTTTTTTGGTATGTATGTTGTACTTCTGCAGAAACTATTTTAAGTCTGCATGGTCTTTCACCCAGTAATTTCCCAACTAGTGCTTTATCCTGGTGACATAATTATAGGTATCCACAAAGAATTTATATGCAAGGCTTTCCATTCAAAATACTGCTTTAAACAGTGAGAAATTAGAAATAATAGAAGCATCAAACAGTAGCGAAGGGGTCAAATATATAATGGTAGGATATTTACAGTCCTGAAAAGTCGTATATGATGACTATATAATGACATTGACAAATATGATTTCATGTAAAGTAAAAGAAAGAAGACAGGATGCTAAACTGTATACAGAGAATGATCACAATTTCCTAATTCATGTTCAGTGCCAATACTGGTAGAGTGATAAGTTTTCAGGTGGTTCTCTTCTCTTCTCTTCTCTTCTCTTCTCTTCTCTTCTCTTCTCTTCTCTTCTCTTCTCCTTTATTGAGAAAGTCTCACTTTGTCACCCTCAGTAGAGTGCCTTGGCATCACAGTCACAGCAACCTCAAACTTCTGGGCTCAAGCAATTCTCTTGCCTCAGCTTTCCTAGTAGCTGAGACTACAGATGCCCACGACAACACCTGGCTATTTTTTTTTGGTTGTTGTTGTTGTTTAGCAGGCCTGGGCCAGGTTTGAGCCCACCAGTCCTAGAGCCCGTGGCTGGCACCCTAACCACTGAGCTAGGGCGCCCCCTTTATTTTCTTCTTTATACTTTATATTCTAAACTGCATGGAATGATTGCATCATTACTTTATAATAAATGTATTTAAAATTTTTATGAAGTTATGATCCAAAGAGGATTCTGCCATCCTCAGTCTGTGCTTTTGCAACACTTGTGAAAGCAGAAAAGTTGAATAGGCAAACTCTATTCTTGCCTTGGCACTCAAGCCAGTTTTCTCTATCCAGGCCTACTGACTGCAGTAGAAGTGCCCGAAGCCCATGGAAGATCTCACAAATCCGAGAGAGAGTTAAAAAGTGAATTACCCTCTGGGTGGCGCCTGTGGCTCAAAGGAGTAGGGCGCTGGCCCCATATGCTGGAGGCGGCAGATTCAAACCCAGCTCCGGCCAAAAACTGCAAAAAAAAAGTGAATTACCTCATTTCTGAATGGTGAATATGGACTGGTGGTAAAAGATAGGAAGTGCAGGAGGCAGGAAACCAGATGAGGGGAATTTCCCCCCTTTGGGAGGCTTATAGTAAAGTTTCTGTCCACAGGCTGGAAAGAGGCACTGTTAGAATAGCTGCCTGTGCTTGTTTGTCCCTACAGTGCCAAAGTTGGATGGTGGCAGTGGAGGGCATACCCTGGGTGATCCTTTTGTGTGTATGAGATTGGATGACAAACTATTTTATCCCTGGCTTAGGGGAGATGGCCTGATCCAGCCTATAATCTTTTTATTTATTTTTTCTTATTTCGGATTAATATAAGGGCACACATGATTATGTTACATTGATTGCATTTGTTAGGTAAAGTCCAAGTTGCAGTTGAGCCCTTCACCCAGGAAGTGTGCCATATACTCCTGCATTGTACCAATAGTGAGAGCCTAACACACCCCCTCCCCTTCCTTCTCTTTGAATTTAAATGTGGCAGCCTAAATTCCTGATGCCAATCAAAGGAAAAAGAGGGTGGCATTTCTTAGGCCAGGGTACCACAACTTCATCAATGGATCTATATCATAAGCAAAATTTTCTACTTTTAAACTCTAATACAGGTAGTTCATCTTAGGTACGATCATTCACAAAGAATCTTTAAAATCAGCATCAGGAAGTTTGTGGTAATTGTTAAGGCAGCACACCATACCTAACAGTTTGTTCTATGTTTAAAAGGACATCGCAATTATTTGCAGAATGTTCAGAACATTTGTCCACATCACAGTCCCTTTCCTGAGTGAAAGGTCTCAGCTAAAAGTGCCATAAAATGTCAAAGCCATTTCTGTTCAATCACCCAACATCTGTGATTTTGTTCATGGCAAACACTATAATACAGTATGAAATATTATGTAAAAGATGTAGCTACATGAAGTGGTACCTTAAGAACTTTGTAAGAAGGGAAATGGGTGCTCCGTGAGAGGGAAATGAAATCTCAACACAGTATGTATGTGTGTGTCTATTATCTATCTGTCATCTACGTATCTACTATTATTACCTGCCTATCTTCTGTCTATCATCTACCCTCCCTGTCTATCTCTCTTTCTCTTTCTCTCGTTCTCTCTGAGTGACAATTGGTGGGAATGAAAGGAGACTGTATAACTGAGGAGGGTGTGTGCAAAAGGAGAGATGGTCAGGTTGGAAGACTAGGCAAGAAATGGGGAGAATTGTCTGGAGGAAAACAAAACAAAACAAAACAAAAACGCCCTTGCAGCTGACAGGAACATCGGTTTGCCTGCAGGTTATACATTTTCACCATGGCAGCAGTCCAGAAGACTATTGAGGCCAGATGCCATAAAATCATATCCCTTCTCCCCATCTGTTTCAGAGCTTCATAAAAATGAAGTCCACGCAGATCTGGTTGCCACCGTATTTCTCACGGGTGCACAGTTGGTGTACACAGTTTGCGCTTGTATTAATTTTTTCAGGGCTACTGTAACAGATTCACGAACCTTGTGTCTTAAAACAACAGAAAAATCATTCACAGTTCTGGAAGCTGTAAGTCTGAAATCATTATGGGCTGAAACAAAGGTGTTGGCAGCATGGCTGCACTCCCTCTGGGTGCTCTAGAGGAGAATCCATTCTTTGCTTCTTCTGGCTTCTGGTGGCTGCTGGCCTTCCTCGGCTTATGGCCATATCATTCCTATCTTCAAGATCACCATCTTCAAATTTCTCTCCATGTTGTTTTCACATGGCCTCTTCTCTATGTATGTGTAGTCAAATTTTCTGGCTGTCTTTTGTTAGGATATCTGTGATTGCTTTTAGGGTTCACCTGGATAAATCTAGGGTACTCTTTCCCATCCTAAGATCCTTACCTTGATCACATTTGCAAGGTTTTAAGGATTGAGTGTTGGTATCTTTGGGCTCCATTATGCAGGCTGTTACTATAAATATTTGTTGAATGAATGTTGGTTCTGCCATTGGAACTTTTTTTTTTTTGGAGACAGAGCCTCAAGCTGTCCCCCTGCGTAGGGTGCAATGGCATCACAGCTCGCAGCAACCTCCAACTCCTGGGCTCAAGCGAGTCTCCTGCCTCAGCCTCCCAAGTAGCTGGGACCACAGGCGCCCGCCACAATGCTAGGCTATTTTTTTTTCTTGGTTGCAGCCATCATTGTTGTTTTGGCAGGCCCAGGCTGGATTCGAACCCGCCACCTTAGGTGCATGTGGCTGGCGCCTTAGCCCCTTGAGCCACAGGCACTGAGCCTGCCACTGGAACTTTTTATTCCATCTAGGAGTTTTGGTTTTTTTTTTGAGACAGAATCTCTCTTTGTCATCCTTGGTAGAGTGCTGTGGGATCACAGCTCACGGCAACCTCCAACTCCTGGGCTCAAGCGAGTCTCCTGCCTCAGCCTTCCGAGTAGCTGGGACCACAGGTGCCCACCACAAAGCCCAGCTATATTTTTTGGTTGCAGCCGTCATTGTTGTTTGGTGGGCTCGGGCTGGAGTTGAACCCGCCAACTTGGGTGTACGTGGCTGGCACCTTAGCCAATTGAGCCACAGGCGCCCAGCCCATTCTGAAAATTTTAAAATAAAATTTAAAAATTTGATAAAGTGCTTCTGAGAAACTGCTTCTGGAGGAGCATTGCTCAAAAATTAAATTCAACAGCAATTTAAAAATGCATGGTGAGATCAAAATGAAAATACGTGTATATAGTTTTTCTTTTCACCAAGCGTTAGCCTGAAGTGCAGCTTTATGGTTGTTGTTGATAGGTTTAAACTCCCAATTCAATCCCTACTCATTTGTTTCAACACAGGTTGCAGAGTGACGCCTTACTGGGCTTGGTCTTTCTCTGCTTTCAAACACAGAGAAGGTAGCTGGGCTGTTGAGCTCCAGCAAGCTTCCCCCTCCTTTCCTGGTCTGCCTCTGTACTTTGCATTCTCTTCTTTAGTGCTGGGCACAGATGATGCCACTCTCCAAATCTAGGCTTCTCCTCCTTGGCTAATGATGGAGGTGAGTACCCTGAGTGAGTAGCTTTCCTTGGTAAAGCCACTAATACCTTGGATGTTATTGAAGTCTGTTCTTTGAGGACTCTGAAGCACTTACACAGATAGACTTATTATCCTGTCTATAATCCTTTGAACTGGCAAAAAGTTGACATTTGTAAAAGGCAGAGATGACGCTGGCCCTGCCTGCAAGTTGATTTAAGCCTTATTATGTGGTGTTCTGGCATTCTGTCAATCACAACTTTCTCTTAATCAGCAGATCTGAAGATGAGAGTATGCTGAGATAAAAACCCATGTTATTCATGTAACCCTAAGTTACTTAAGAACATTAAGGGCCTTTTAAAATTATCTGACAGATGGTCGGTGCCCTTAGCTCAGTGGGTAAGGTGCTGGCCACATATACCGAGGCTGGTGGATTCCAACCCAGCCCCAGGCCACTAAACAATAGTGACAACTGCAACAACAAAAAATAGCCGGGTGTTGTGGGCACCTGTAGTCCCAGCTACTTGGGAGATTGAGGCAAGAAAATCACTTAAACCCAAGAGTTTGAGGTTGCTGTGAGCTGTGACACCATAGCACTCTATCAAGAGTGACATAGTGAGACTCTGTCTCAAAAAAAAATCTACTTATTTGTATACATTAATTTTATAACCTGAGCCCTTAGTGAATTAGTTATCAGTTGATGAGTTCTTTTAGATTTTTTTATATAGTATCATATCATTGACAAAACATATAGATATAGTTTGACCTCCTTTTTTTTATTTGCATGCTTTTTATTTCTTTCTTTTGCCCAATTGCTCTTGCTAGGACTTCCAGTATTATGTTGGAAGAAGTGGTAACAGTAGGTATCCCTGTCTTTTTCTAGTTTTTATGGGGACTGATTTAAACTTTCTCCCAGACAGTATGATGTTGGTTGTCAATTTGTCATATGTGGCTGTTTAAAATGTGGAAGTATGTGAATTTAATGCCTAGTTTGTTCTGGGTTTTTCATCATAAGGGAATGTTATATTTTATTGAATGTATATACTGAGATGATTATATGGCTTTGTTTTTAATTTCATTTATGTAGTGAATCACAATTACTGATTTTCTTATGTTGAACCATCCTGATATCCTGTGAAAAGTCACTTGATCATGGTGAATTAGATTTTTGATGTGCAGTTGAATTGGCTTTCCTAGTATTTTGCTGAGGATTTTGTGTCTATGTTCACTAGTAACATTGGTCTGTGGTTTTCCCTTTGTTTTTTTGTCCTTTGCAAGCTTTGGTATTAACATTGATAGTTTCATAGAATTGGATAAGGAAAATCTTTCCTTCTCAATCTTATGGAACAGTTTTAGTAGGGTAAGTATTAGTTCTTCTTTGTAGGTCTGGTAGAATTAAACTATAAATTCGTCTATTCGTGGGATTCTTTTTGCTGGGAGAGTTTTAAATTACTGATTCTATCTTGTGATTGATTGTTGGTCTGTTCCAGATTTCTATCATCCTCATTCAAGCACTGAAAGTTGTGTGCTTCCAAAAAGGTCTACATTTTCTCATTTCCTATATATTTTCTAGTTTGTGTGTATAAAATTATTTCATAGTAGTCTCAGATGACATTTTCCTATTTCTTTTGGATCAGTTGTTATGTCTCCATTTTTAGTTTTGACTGAACTTATTTTATTTCTCTCTTCCTTTCTTGGTTAATCTAGCTAATAGTCTATCAATTTTGTTTACCTTTTCAAGGAACCAACTTTTTATTATTGATACTTTGTATGTTTTGTTTGAATTTCATTAACTTCTGCTCTGATGTTTGTTACTTTTTCTCTTCTTTAGGCTTTGGATTTTGTTCTTATTTTTAGAACTCATTGAGGTTTGATATTAGGTTGTTAGTTCGTGATTGTTCAATCTTTTGCATGCAGGCATTCATCACTATAAAATTCCCTCTTAGCACTGCTTTTACTGTATCATGGAAATTTGAGTAGCTTTTCTCACCATTGCCATTCAGTTAAATATTTGCTTTCACTTTCACCTTGACTTCATTATTGACTAAAATAATTCAGCAGCAAGCTTCTTTTAAATGTCCATTTATTTTTACAGTTTGAGAGTTTCTCTTGTAATTGATTTCTAGTATTATCCTACTGTGATTTGAGAAGATACATGGTTGACTGTATGGCATAAATTGGAAAATGTTCCATATGTTGATGATAAGAATATACATTCTGCAGTTTAGGGATACAATATTTTGGAAACGTCTGTTAAGTACATTTTTTCTAGAGCCAAGTTTAATTTTAATGTTTTGTGGTTGATTCTGTGCCCGGATTATCTCTCTAATTCTTTGAATGGAGTATTAAAGTCCCCCACTGTTATTATGTTGTTATTTATTTCTTTCCTTAGGTCTAGTACTATTTCTTCCATGAATCTGAGAGCTCTGTGTTGCATATATATTTGTAATTCTTATATCTTTTGTTGAATTGATCCATTTATTATTATATATAACCGCCTTTTGTCTTCTTTTTTACTCTTAGCAAATTAAAATATGTTTTATCAGATATAAGACTAGTTATTCTTGTTGGCTTTTGGTTTCCATTTGTGTGAAATTTTTTTTTCAGCCCCATTGCCTTCAGTCTATGAGGATCTTTATGAATTTAAATTGGTTTCTTGGAGATATCAGATATTTGGTTTGTGATTTTTTTTTGGTATATATCCTGCAAATCTTTAAGTTGGACATTTACATTGTTTATGATTAATGGTAATATTAAAACATGCGATACTATTCCAATTATCATGTTTGTTGTTACATAGTTGCTTTATATTCTCCTTTGTGTAACTGCTCATAAGAGCTGTGAGGTTTTACTTTTTTATACTCTACACTTTTATGTTGTTTTTATATTGATGAATATCTACTGTTCTTTTTAAAGTTTAAAGTACTTTTGAGCATTTCTTATAGATCTGGTCAGCAGTATAAAACTCCCTTACTGTTACTTGTTTTGGAGAGACTTTATTTCTTATTTATTTATGAAATTTAATTTCATACAATAAAAAAATTCTTGACTGAAAATTATTATGTTTTAGACTAAAGATAGGATCTCAATCCCTTCTGGCTTATAAGGATTTTGCTGAGTAGCCTGTTGTTACTCTGATGGATTTTTCTGATGGATTTTTACTTGAGATTTTCATGTCACAGCTTGTATGAGTTCCTCCTTCATGTTGACTTTGGTCAGTCTTATGACTTTGTGTCTTGATAATGTCCCTTTTTGCAGAGAATTTCCCAGTTCATTGAGTTTCTTATATTTTTATATCTAAATATCTAGCAAAATCAGGGAAGTTTTTCTTGATTATTCCCACAAATATATTTTCCAAACTTTTTCTTTTATTTCTCTCTCAGGGATAACTATGATTCCTATATTTGGGTATGTTACATAACCCTGTATTTCTCAGATACTTCATTAATTTCTACTAATTTTTTCTTCAATTTTGACTGTCTAGGTTAATTTGAAAGACTTGTCTTCAACTCTGAAATTCTTTATTCTGCTAACTATCCTTTTCTTGGGGTTGTGCTACTGTCCTTTGAGCACATAGGGAGGGCAGTACTGCTAACAGCCATAAAAAATTCTTTCTTCTGATTGGTCTAATCTACTCTTGAAAGTTTCCCCTGTGCTCTGTATTTCCTAAATAAATTTATAATTTCCCAAAGATTTGTTTTCTTTTTTTTTTTTTAAATCTATGTCCTTAGTAAATTTTTCATTCATTTTCAGACTTTTTACTTTGAGTTTTTTTTTTTTAATTTTGGATCTTATTGAACTTTCTAACAATCCATTTGTTGTTGTTGTTGTTCTTTATCTGTCATTCAGTATTTTCATTTTGGTTGGAATCATTGCTAGAGAGCTTATGTGATCCTTTGGCGGGAAGCATAACACTGGTTTTTCTATATTGACCAAATTTTTACACTAATTTGTTTTCATCTGGAGAGGGTGTCACTTACACTTTTTAAATTTTCTTTTGTTTAAATGGGACTCTTTTACCCTTTCTCTTGAGGTTGTGACTATTGCATAGGTTGGGTAAAGATTTTTGGTTTTGCTTTGTATATTCTTTCATGAGGTCTTGGTTTTGAATGAATGTTTTGGTTATAACTAGCATTAGTATAGTGGTTTTCTCAACTTCTAGTTATTTGTCAGCTGTAATAGTGCTATACTATACATGTGGGGAGGTTTCTTGCCTCCTGTCAAGAAGGAGAGATGACATCTCTGCAATCTCTCTTTCTTCAGATTTATGGGCTTCTAACAATATGAATTATTTTTGCATGTTTAGTTTAATCTCCAGGTGGTGTTTGTGTGTTAGAATCAACCAAGCCCTGTACAATTAAAGTAATAAATGTTTTTAAGGGCTGCATAAGTTGATCTCTCTTTCAGTATGTGATGCTTACAGGAGATATTCAGCTTTGATTATTTTGTGGAACCTATCAAAGCTCTAGTGAATCAGGAAAAGCACTTGAACATTTCAGGAAATGGATGGGATCCCTTCTTGTACTTCACCACCATGGCAGATTGGAGAAGTGAGGCTGGGTGGGGCTGGATTGGGTAACTGTAAGTGCTATCTCAATAGGAGTCAGATGTCAGCTTCCAAGTTACTTGGGAAAATCACCAGGGAGGAGCTGAGGTAACCCCACCACACCGAAGAACTTGTTTGCAGATTAAGGGAAGTCCAGAATTTACAATACACCTGGCAAGAATGGGATTCATTCTCTTCTCACTCTCCTTGCCTGGTGCATCCTTCTCTAGCATTTGGCAACTAGCAGCAGCTCAAACCACCCAGGACTGCATTCGGACACCAATGGTGTCACAGATTGCCCCATAGGGCTCTGTATAAGACCAAAAGCATGGCTTTCTCAGTCATGCCTATTGGGGAAGTGGTGTTCCATGAACATGGCACAACATGGATTCACTTCACGCTATCCTTTCAGTTCTGCTGATGGGGGCTCTGTTCTCACTTGAGATCAGTTCACATGTTTATTGTCCATGTTCCTTAGAACAGAGAATCAGTCCTTAAGTCCTTGAGTTCAAGCTGTAACAGAGAAATGTAGGCTTGTCCTACGCTGCCCATGGAAAATGCAAATAAGCCATCAGTTGTTCCATTGCAAATCTCCTATGAATTGGGCAGGGTACACCTCACTCTGTGGAGCAGAGGGCGTGTGGTAAGAATATCCCTCACTGATGCACAGTTTCAGCAGGAAAATTTGGTCTTCCAGTGTAGGAGATGCCTGAGTTTTCTTCTCCCTCCCTAGCAGCAGTGGGGGCAAAAGCACCCTCAGAGCAAGTATTATATCATGGGGAAAAGTTTTCCCCAGTTGACTCCAGGTACATGTGCCCAAGGTTTGGAAGGCTATTGAGCTTCATATGAGCCCAAGAAGTACTTCTCTGGGATTTCCTGCCAGGTCCCCATGCCACAGGGTAGGCCTATGGGGGTTAAGGAGTTCCCCTGTAGCCACAACTGTAAAGGTACAAAGTGGAAGTGTAAAGCCCCAAAGGTCAACTGCTTACACCTCCATTAGGTTCAGGTCCAGGTGTTCCTCAAGATTCTTTTTTATTATTATTATCATTAAATCATAGCTGTGTACATTAATGCAATCATGGGGTACAATGTGCTGGTTTTGTATACACTTTGAAATGTTTTCATCAAACTGTTTAACATAGCCTTCATGGTATCTTCTTAGTTATTGTGTTAAGGCATTTATATTCTACACCTAGTAAATTTCACATGTACCATTGTAAGATGCACCATAGGTGTGGTCCCACCAATGACTCTCCCTCCACCCATCCGCCCCTTCCCCTCCCCTCCTTCTCCCCTTTCTCCTTCTTCTTGGGCTATAATTGGGTTATAGATTTCATAAGAAAGCTATAAATTGGTTTTACAGTAAGACTGAGTACATTGGATATTTTTTCTTCCATTCTTGAGATACTTTGCTAAGAAGACTATGTTCCAGCTCCATCCATGTAAACATGTAAGAGGTAAAGTCTCCAACTTTCTTTAAGGATGCATAATATTCCATGGTGTACATACACCAGAATTTATTGATCCATTCATGGGTCAATGGGTACTTGGGCTTCTTCTGTGACTTAGCCATTATGAATTGGGCTGAAATAAATATTCTGGTACATATATTTTTGTTATAATGTAAATTTTGGTCTTCTGGATATATACCTAGTAGAGGAATTGTAAGATTGAATGGCAGGTCTATTTTTAGATCTCTAAGTGTAAAACAATTTAAATGGGTTTATGGTGAGCCAAATTTGAGGGCAGGGTCCTGCAGCCACACCCAAGAAGCCTTGAGCAAGTGGACTTGGGTGGTGGGGTGACAGCTTGATTTTATACATTTCAGGGAGACAGGGATAGCAGGTAAAGTTGTGAATCAATACGTGTACGGCATGCATTGGTTTGGCCCCAAAATGTGAGACGTCTGGAAATGGGGGGTTACAGGTTCTAGGTGGGTTTAGAGATTCTTTGGCTGACAATTGGCTAAAAGAGGGAGGCTCTGTCTGACGGCCCAGGAGTCAGAGGAAAGGAATTTGCAGTTAAGATATGGGTCTGTGAATTGGGGACAAACTACAGGACACGTGCCCAGACCCAAGTGGTTTGCTGTGTTATTGGGGACCTGCAGGTGCGTCTTGCAGAGCCTCAGACCTGTTAGTGAGTCACAGCGGATGCCTCTAAGGAGGGAGGGGGCACAATGAGGCAGGTCTGGTCCCCTTTCTCATGGCTACTGACTCAGTTTTAGGGATCCCCTTGGCCAAGAAGAGTCCAGTCAGTCTGCCACTGGGGGGAGCCTTAAGAATTTCCTTTACTGCGTGGTGCCTGTGGCTCAAAGAGGTAGGGCACTGGCCCCATATGCTGGAGGTGGTGGGTTCAAACCCAGACCTGGCCAAAAAAATAAAAAGAATTTTGTTTCCTTCACAGGTGACTGATGCTGGTGATGATGTGCTTTTATGGTGGCACCTGTTCATTGTTCTAACTGATGAGAGACTAGAGGTGGATGGATGGACAGATGGATGGATGGATGGGTGGGTGGTTGGATGGATGCATGCATGCATGGGTGGATGGATGGGTGGACGGATGGATGGGTGGATGGGTGGATGGATGGATGGGTGGATGGATGGATGGATGGGTGGGTGGATGGGTGGACGGATGGATGGATGGGTGGATGGATGGATGGATGGATGGATGGGTGGATGGATGGATGGCTGGGTGGATGGATGGATGAATGGGTGGATGGGTGGGTGGGTGGATGGGTGGACGGATGGATAGGTGGGTGGATGGGTGGACGGATGGATGGATGGGTGGATGGGTGGATGGATGGATGGATGGGTGGATGGATGGATGGATGGATGGATGGGTGGATGGATGGATGGATGGATGGGTGGATGGATGGATGGGTGGATGGATGGATG
>CAUYQV010002309.1:0-26003 GCA_963574575.1 Galagoides demidoff | reverse complement strand
CCGCACCGAGACCGCCCCCCCCCCCCTCTCCTCTTGGCCTTACTCTCGTTCCCTCCCCGACGCTCTTCCGATCTGAGTGAGCGCGCCGAGCCCCCCACCCCCGTTGTGAGTGCGAGTGAGCGGGCAGAGCCCCCCCCACGGTGAGAGGCCGAGTGAACGCGCCGAGCCCCCCACGGTGAGAGGCTGACTGCCTGCACCAAGTCCCCCCACAGTGAGAGGCCGAGTGAACACGCTGAGCCCCCCCTTCCACCACGGTGAGAGGCTGAATGCATGCGCTGAGCCCAGCCACGGTGGTGCAGTGGACAAGCCACCCAAAAGGCATGTGTCTCAGATAAGCAGACACTGAGAGCTGTTTTCAGGCCCCTCTAAAAAGTCAGCTTCTTTCGTTGCTGGGGACTTTTGCTTTTTTTGTTTTTATTAAATTAAATTAAATTTTTTTTATTAAGTCATAGGCTGTGAGTACCAGTTGGATGAAAGTATTCCAAATTGTATATAGGGACTTTTACTTTTGTGCCGTTTCTGTTTTCTGTTTGCCCTGGGACTTTGCTCCAGGAATACAGAATGGAGGCAATTAGGAAAGTAGATCTTTCCATCAAGGGAAATTTGGATCCCACAGTCAACAGAGCAGCTGTTCTGATCTGATCTAAGGTACAGATGAAGGTGCACGCTGCTTCCATCTGACAAAGTGACCATTCCTGGGAAGAACGACCACTAGGTTAGACCTGGTCACACGTGCAAATGTAGGAGTGCATCTCTCTCTTTTCCCACCTGTAGGTAGGTCCCAGGCTAAAGTCAGAATGATGCTTTCCTTTTAGTTTACATGGACACCAGTCAAGAGGGCCTTGTTTAGTCTGAGGCTGTGGTGGGAGTGTGTCTCTGCACACGGTGCTCCTGTGTGTGTGTGTGTGTGAGAGAGAGAGAGAGAGGGAGGGAGAGTGGTGGTAAGTTCAGGGGACTGTCTGCCTTCCTGTCCCTGGTTTTCCTACCAGTGTCACCATAATCCAGTGGCTCACTGCAGCCCCAAGGCCTGCACAGGCTGGGAAGCATGGAGATTGGAGGAGTAGGGGTGTGGGAAGGTATCTGAACGTTTTGTCCTTGATGTTGGTACTCTAACCACAGGAAACACACATGTTTAGTCGTGGTGGTGTGTGGTGTGGTCTCACTTCAAATAGAGGGGTTGGAGGTGCTGGGGCAGGGCCGAGGGGTGCGGGCAGTTCTGGGTCTGATCAGATGTTTTGTCCCCATGAACCCCATTTATATCAACTTTGAACTGGAAAAGTGCAAGTTGAACTAAATGTTCAGGGTAGGTTTTAAAGAGACCAAAATAAAGGTGACATGAGGCAGAAACTATTTCGAACAACACTTGATATTCACGGGGACTTTCACTGGAAGGGAACTCTCTGCCAAAAGTGCTTAGTTCACTCCAAGAAGGTCTCTCATCTTCAAATTCAGCGTCCGAGTGGAATATGCTGCCCTCCTTTTATTTCATCCCCACTTATCTCACACTCTTGGGTGCATTTCACATGCTTTTGATTAGATTTACAAATTTGCTATTGGATTTTAGAGACATTATGGAGTCTAGGCTGGTGCCAAAATACCCATCAGAAGGGCCCGTGTCGAGCCTTTTGGTGTCACTTCAACTTTCCCTTGTCATCTTATATTCCTGTTGGGACACAGCCTGAGTGTTTGCTAATAATATCATTGCTGGGGCTTAGATTGCAGCAGGTGAGATTTGAGTGAGACGGAGGCAGCACAGGCAGCACTTTCGCGTTAGAGAGGCTGTGCCCTGAGAATACGTCACCATGGAAGGAGGCTCGGAGTGCAGTGCTCCTCTCTGCCCTCTCTTGTCTGCTTAGCCAGACTCTGAGTACTGCACAGAAGTCGCGAGGAGACCCGCGGCATGGGGTGTGCAGAAGTACAGCAGGACACAGCGGCGGTGCGGGCCTGGGAGGGAAGAGCAGCAAGTGTTATCTCTAAGCTCTTCCTCAGAACTGACTTCCCTCCTACTGGGAGTCTTTTAAAAATTGTAGGCTATTTTATCTGTAAGTGTCTTTTGACCCACCTTCTGTGTGGGGCAGGTGGGGGTGCTCCTGGGAGGTTGGTTGCTGATCCTAAGAACAGAATCATGGGTTCCTGGGATGACGCCTGTGTCTAGCGCTATTCGAGCCAACTCTGCAAACACAAAACTTCTGGAGCTACCACTTCGCCTCTCCAGGCACTGCCCTTGGGTGCTTTGGTTTCTGCCTCTGGTGGTCCTGCAGTGCCCCTCCACCTCTTGGGCATTTGGTGTAAAAACAGCCCACGTCAGACACCTGGCCCCTGGCCAGCCGCATCTCTGCAAACACCTTGCTTCCTCACTGCCACCTGTTCATCCACCACAAGACACCGGCCTGAGCTGGACAGCACCTGCCTTCCCCTGTGCACACGTCCTGCCTCCCTCTTTCCCTTCTTCCTCCATGACATTGGGACCATGAATCTGGGTATAGCTCACTAGATTGATGTTGTTTTGTATTCTTCATTGCTGTCAGGGTGCTATATAGGACATCCCAAGAAGGGTTTTACATCGTGTCGTGGTTGAACAAGTAATCTCCATCTCCATCTAAGCTGCACCAGGTGCTGTGCTTGCTCTGCACACCCTGAGAAGTCCCTGCTTCTGGTCACACTTACAGCTACTTGTGACACACTCCCAACTCCTTGCCTGAGATGTCTGGGGTGACAGGGGCATGCTCGGCCCCTCCACTAAAGTCAGTCTTGCCAATCGTGGGCCCCGCCATCCTCAAGCATTGACAGGGTGGTACTTTCCCAGCACCAGCTACTTGTCCTCTGTCCTCATCTCCTCGCGGGTCTAGGAGGCCAAGAATAGGACTATGACAGCAGTTGTGTGCATTTACTGTGGGAAAACCCCATACAAGGTGTAATTATACTCAGCAGACAATTTCTGGTGCCATTTTTTTGTCTTTTCCTTGGGCCTCTTTATCTCGTCTGTCTCTCTCTGCCTGTTTCCAACATCACTCTTACATTTTCAGTTTTAAAAATAGCTTTCCCCTCCCAACAATATATGTGTAGCATTTTCCCAAATACTGAAATATTCTTCTACAATATGGTATAGTCCCATTGTAAGCATGTTCTGAAATATTAGTCAATCTCTTACTGAATGTTGTTTTTCTGATTTACAATGCTGGAATCAATACTTTGGTAAGTGTTTTTACAGCCTTCTACTCCATAGAATAAACTTCAGGAAGAACTATTTCCAGATCAAAGTGTGTACTATTTTTTAAGCTTTGGCTGCAATTCCAGATTGACCTTTTGAAGGTCACAGTGGTACTCTTGCTGCCTGTTTCCTTAATTATTTGCCAAAGGGAGGTTTTAATCTTGGTCTGCTCTGTGGGGGGATGTACCTTTGTTGTCTTAACTTGGTCTTTGAATATCAAGTGAGGATTGGCATGTTTTAATAATATTCAATTGGATATTGTATTTCTTCTTGTAAAGTTAGCTCTTTATATCAACTTCCCATTTTGAGGTGGCCATAGTTTTCCTAATTTTCCTATTTTTCCCTCTTGATTATAAGTTGCAAATATTTTTAAAGTTGGTAGTTCTCCTTTTCATCATATTTATGGCATCTTAATTTGCAGAAATTTAAGTTACTATGTAATAAAATCTATCAAGGTTTTGCTTTTTTTCTCTCATTATGTTAAAACAGGTAACTTCTACTTCAAGGTTAGAACAAGGGTAAAGTAAGAAACAGACTGGGTTTCTTATAGTTTCTTTTAGTTTATTTCTAATTTATTAAAGTTTATTTATCTCTTCTAGTTCTTTTGGTTTATGTAGTTTCCTTTAGTTTACTTAACTTTTATTCAGAGTTTGAAATGTGGTCCTAACTTTATTTCCTTCCACATAGTTAATGAGTTTTCTCTATATTATTTAAAAATGTTCTCTCCTTTCCCTACTACTTTTGAGTGACATCCCTGTCATATCCTAAATTCTTGTTCATAGGAGGGCAGTTTTGCCCAAAGCATGTTCCTTAGGATGTGGTCATGAGGGATTTTAATAGAAGTCCTATTTTAAAAAGGCATGCTGTCTCAGCACCCATAGCTCAGTGTTTAGGGTACCGGTCACATACACTGGGGCTAGCAGGTTCAAACCTTGCCTGGGCCTGCTAAACAGCAGTGACAACTACAACAAAAAAATAGCTTGGTGTTGTAGCAGGCACCTGTAGTCCCAGCTACTTGGGAGGCTGAGGCAAGAGAAATGCCTAAGCCCAAGAGTTGAAGGTTTCTGTGAGCTGTGATGCCACCGCACTCTATCAAGGGGGACATAGTGAAACTCTGTCTTAAAATAAATAAATAAATAAAAAGGTGGGCAGTGCCTGTGGCTCAAGGAGTAGGGTGTTGGCCCCATATACCAGAAGTGATGGGTTCAAACCCAGCCCCAGCCAAAAAAATTGCAACAACAAAAAGGTATGCTTTGTTCAAATAATTTTTGAGAGCTTGGGTTAAGCAATAGTAAACATATTTTTCTGCCAGGAGTATTCTCAGGATCTTTAACATGCTAAGGTATGGATGGCAGCAACTACTAACAGGAACATGGGAGGGATTACTACAAGCCTGATTCTGTTGTAGAAACCTTGAATGCACTAATTTGTTTAATTAACTTCAGCTTGACCTTGGTGCTATTGTAATACCTGTTGAACAGACTGGAAATTGAAGCTCCAAAATGGGAATAGTATACAAAACTTTTAAACTGTTAGCTACTGAATTCATGTGTGTGCGCATGTGTGTAGGTCAGTACTATTATTAAGACTCATTTTTCTTAGCAGTGCCTGTGAAATACTACATGCAGGTTTTTTAAGCCAATAGGATAGAGATGCTGTATATTTCCATCTCTTTAAGTCTTTCTTATATCTCTCAGTTAAGTTTAAATTTTCATATATCTGACACATTTTATAAGATATAGTTTATTTCTGAATATTTTCTATTTTGTTATAAGTTATTAAGTATTTTTCTTTTGTAGTTTTTACAATATAGAAAAATAAAGGAGCAACAAGAAATCACAAGGTAAAAGTTATAAATATAACAAGATAAATATAAAAATAATTACAACAATAAATATAAATGGGTTAAAAATTTTGAGTTAAAAAGAAAGCTTTTCATCATGGTTAAGAAAGAAAAATGAACTATGTACTGATCCTGAAATACATACTTAAAACAAGAAGTCATGGAAATACCATGTTGGGGTCTTCAAAAATGTCAGGCAAAGATACATCAAGCACACAAGGGAAGTGTAAGCCATGTATTAATTTTAAAATGTCACAAAAAGCAAAAATGATTATGTAAAACTGAAGTGGTTGTTCTGTATTTATAAAGACAAAGTAAACAACACTGTTATAACAATTGTGAATCGATTTATTTTTTATTTTTTTATTTTTTGGATAGAGTCTCACTATGTCACCCTTGGTAGAATGCCATGGTGTCACACCTCACAGCAATCTCAAAATCTTGGGCTCAAGTGATTTTCTTGCCTCAGCCTCCCAAGTAGCAGGAACTATAGGCACCTGCCACAATTCCCAGCTATTTTTTGTTGCAGTTATCATTGTTGGTTAGCTGGCCCTGGCTGGGTTTGAACCCGCCACCTTCAGTGTATGTGGCTGGTGCTGTAACCACTGTGCTATGGGCGCTGAACCAATCATGAATCTTTAATGCCTAATAAAATAGTGAAGGATATACAACAAATATGATTATAGGGAGAAAAAGTCAAAAACAGAATAATCGGAGAATTAAAATAATCTGCGCTAGTCTTTAGAGATTATGTAGAAAAAATAAATACAGATATCAAGGAACTAATGTGTTTGTTAGTATGCATTTGTGTGTGTGTGTGTAGTTGCACTCCTAAAAACCCACACATGAAATGGATAAACACAGATACATATATGTAATCATATTTACATCAGGATTAATATATTTATATTTTTGTATTCTGAAAATAAAAAAAATTAACCCAAGTATTAAAAATAGATGAATTTTTAAGCCACAAAATAAGATTTGGCATATAAGTGGCCATTTTATCAGTTAACAATACAGACAAATTAGACATAAATGACAAGTTTAAATAAATAAAAACAGTTACATTCTTGAAAATTTAAAAATTACAAAAATTTTAGTTTTATAAATAGCATTTTAGTGTCAGCGTATTTATCTTCAAAGCTGTGTGTCTGTGTTTGCATCTGTATTTCTAGCTCTGTGTGTGTTTATTTGTCATCCCAAATAAGAAGAACATGGAAGTAACCTATGGAGAGGCTAGTGGTTGACGTATGTATGCCAGAGGCCAAACGCCCAGATTTAAACCACACTGGTCACCACATTTCTCTTTGCTTCAGTTTTCTCATTTATCAAGTGAGTGCGAGCAGCACCTCCTTGTGTGATTCTTGTGGAGCGGTGCCTGGACCACAGCAGGCACCCAGTAAATGTGATTATTATTTCAAATACTAAGAACAAAACGAAAGCTGCATGTGAGAGCTTGCTTGCTGCCGATCTCGCTTTTGTGTTAGGCAGGAACTGATATTTGCATTCAGCTAAGAAGGCAGAGAAGAGGTGAGCAGACATTTTCACAGCAAAGAAGGGAGTATTAGAGCCCAACTAGCCAATGACTTCTACAATGTCGTTCTTTTCTATTTGGTACTTTCTTCAAGCAATCCAAGTATCTTTATATCGAATCTTTATTTGTCATGACAGTTACCATTTTCCCATTTTATTTTATCTCTAACCTATTCATTATGTTGCCATCCTAAAACTTTTCAAGTCATTCTGCTTGTTGGTGAATGATTTTCATCTGTGGTGATACTTGTCTTTTCTGCACTGATTCGAACAGCTTTCTCACCCCTGTGACTGGTTTCTTTACCATCTTTCCTTCTTCTTAACAAGCTTGCTTTCCATTTCGGCCTGTCATCTTACCATTTCATCTTTGACTTTTCATGAGAGAATCTGCAGTTTTTCTGATTTTCATAGGGAACAAACAGAATTATTTAAAATTTACTTGTATCATTTAGTAACTTTATTCTAAAGCAATGCTCCTTTTCTGTATCTAAAGGCTCATATTTTCCTCTTTGTTTTTGGTCATACGACATTTTCACTGGTTCTAAATTATTTCCTGTCCACTTTCTCATTCCTGCAATGATAAATTAGGATTTAATCTAGAATAATAACTCATTCTAATTCTGACATTTGACTATGGACAAGGTTCAGAATGACTTTGGTCTGACTGGCTGTCAGCATGGAGGCTGTCAGGACCTCCCTCTTAGCAGTGGGATGGCTGTTGGCACATGTCCTGGCTGGTCTTTCTTGGAGAACCCATCTCATAGTTCCAGGAAATGTCCACTCATCTCATGGGGGCGCCATTAGTTCTTGGAGAATCTGAGATATTCCAGAGTTCTTTCTTAACCAGAAATAGAGCAGAGGATCCACCCAGCAGTGTGTGGGACACACTACTTGTCTAATTTCCTTGGACCGCTCAGGCCAGGGCTGGAGCTTCCCCCCTTTCCTCTCCCTATTGGGTAAAGTTTGTTCCACCGCCTTCCATCCTCTGTGCTTCCTGGCTGCCACATGCCTGTGCTGAGTTCTGTCACTTCAGTATCACAGGGGAGGCTGTGGGTGTGCCCCAGAACTCCCCACTGCTAGAGAACATGCAAGGGGAGCAAGGGGCTCTGCCCCAGCCTTGGCAGATATCAAGCTTCCTGTGTACAGCCTGTATACGGCCAAACTGCTTTCCCAGCTGGGTGCACTATATCTGCGCCTCTGCTGGCTGCACCTAGGTTCCCAGGCTCGGCATTCTTGCCAATATGATGTGTGTGTGGGGTTCAGTCCTTTGGGTTTTACCTGCTCTGTGGGTATGTGGTGATGCCTTGCTACCATGTTATTAGAGTTTGCTTGACTACTGCCGTGGCTGAGTGTCTTTTCATCTACTTATGAGTGGTTTGGATATCTTCTCTGGCAATTACCTATGTAAAACATGGAAGTTTTAAAACATGTTGCAAATCTTTGGAATTCCAAAAGTCGAAACTAATTCTTCTCACTTTGAATGTGGGCCAGAGTTTGTGACTCCCTTAACAAATAGAGTTTAGCAAAGGTGGTGTTGTGTAATGCTCAAGGCAGACCATAGTGACTTAATGCTTCCTACCTCTTTCTCTCTTTTCCTTGGGGTGTGTGTTTTTGCATCTCTGAGTTGCTGTACAAGAGGCCTTGCTGTCCTCAAGCCACATGGAGAAACTGGGCGGGGGCAGGAGGGAGAAGAGGACAAAGGAGGAGAGAGGGAGGAAGGAGGTGTGGGGGGAGAAAGGGGAGGGAAGAAGCTGGTGGGACCTCAGCTGTTTCCACTCCCCTCTCGCTCACCCAGCCCAGGTGCCAGCTGTATGAACGAAGGGGTCTTAGAGAGGACCCTGTTCAAGCCATGTCTAATACGTCATTGAAAGGCCCAGAATACCTCATAGAAGACATTCCTGAATTTCTGACCCACAGGTGCTGGGAGAGAGGTTACATGGTTACTTTCTCTGTTAAATTCTGTAAGCATAGTGATTTATTTTTATGATGCAGACTTTGGAGATAGGGTGGCACCATTTCAAAATCCGTACCAGCCCCTGGCTTGGGCATTGATGAGAAATTAGCAAGAGTGAGGAACTGTTTTTGCAAAGTGCAGGAGGGTGACCTTGTTGTCTAGAGACGAGTAGAGCCCCCCATGTCTGCTGAGTCGGGTGCAGGCCTCTCATGTGTGAAGAGACTGCATGGAGGGTAGGAGGGTGCCTGGCTATGTCACCCCAGTAACCTGATGTTCTCAGGCCAAGCTTCAGAAATGTGGTTGAGGAAACCTTGGAGGGGACCTGGCCTCGGCCACCCGTTGAAGCTCTTAAGAGATACCAAGTGGGTGCTGCCCAGTTGGGCCACTCCTGAATTTGTGACCCTCAGGGACAGCTGTGGCAAACGAGTGCTGCCATTTGGGGCCCCTGAGTCTGGAAGTGACAAGAACCAGTCTCTTGCCCAGTTTTCTCTTGTGTTGTCTTAGAGATTTATTTACTCCAAAATGGGGTCTTTGCTATTTACTTGTGTTGCAAATATGTTCCCATCTGTGGCTCTCACTTTATTAATGGGCTTTTGGATGAACAGATGTAACTGATTTTAATAAAGTCGATCTTATCAAAATTTTGCTTTGTGGGTATTTTTTGTGGGGGGGAGAGTGAGGGGTCCTCATGACACAGTCTTTTCCTGTCCCAAGCTCATGAAGATAATTTTCCATGTTATCCAAGATAGACTTTCTAGTTTTATTTTTTTGCCCATCTACAATCCACATGTAATTGATTGACATGCACAGTATGAGGTATAATGAAGTCTTCTTTTTAAAAAAAATATTGTATCTAATTTTCTCAGGATCTCCACCTTTGTGAATAAAGTGATCACGAATTTAGGGTCTATTTCCAGCTATCAGTTCTGTTGCCTATTTATCTTTTCACCAACACCACTTTATATTAATTACTAAATATTTAAGAGATCTTAACATTTAGCAACATATTTCCTATCTTATTCTTCTTCAAGAGCATCTTAGCTATCCTTTGCTCTTTGCATTCCTATAAAATTTTATAGTTTTATATATTTTTTTTCTTTTTAGAGACAGAGTCTCATGTTATTGCCTTTGGTAGAGTGCCATGGGGTCACAGTTTACAGCAACGACCAAATCCTGGGCTTAGACGATTCTCCTGCGTCAACCTTCTGAATAACTGGGACTACAGGTGCCTGCCACAATGCCCAGCTAAAAATTTTACAATCAATACCAAGCTTCTTAAAAAATAGTCTCTTAGGTTTCAATAGGGATTGCATCGAATGCATAGGTCAGCTCTAGGTGGATTAACATCTTCTCATTCACGAATACGTCCCATACTTCATTCATTCGTTTCTTAACTTCTCATAATACTATTTCATAGTTTTCTGCAAAGAGCTCTCCTGTATATCTTGAGAGAGTCACTCATAGTTGTTGACATTAGTTGATGCTATTGGAAACGACTTTTGCTTATATGTTCCTGAGGCAGGAAGGGGCAGTTATTTAGAAGGTGATCCCAAGGTCCAGAGTGGTAGAGAGGGACAGGTAAGGGAGGGAGGACAAATGCCACAGGTCATTGAGCTGTGACCCCTACAGACAAGTGGGGCCTGTCTCACAGAAGTGGAGAATGAGCCTTGGGGCTTTCTCATGAAAGGCTGGTTGAAACATTTGCCAACAACCCCATCCCGCCAATGGTCAGAGCCACCTCCAGGGGTGCCTCAGTGCACAGATGGAGTGGCTTTCTGTGGCTTAGGTGGACGCCCTGAGGCAGAAGCACAGAGACCCCACAGCACTGGCTCCATGTGGGTCACAGGGTGTGTGTAGCCTGTGTGCCATGGCCCTGCTGAAGGCAGCTGCTAAGGTCTGCAGTGAGGGTACCACATGCACCTGTTCCACCAGCCTGAAAAAAATGGTGTTTGCTGTCAGTAGAAAGATATCCATTTGACTTTTATATATTGACCACAATCTAGTAATCCTTCTAAATTCACTCATCAGTTCTAATAATTTATCTATAGGGTTTCTTTCTTTAGATTTCTACTTTCTTGGCTACATCATCTGTGAGTAGTGGCAGTTTTATTTCCTTTAAGTCCGTCCTCATATCTTTTAATTATTTTTCTTGTCTTATTGAAGTGTAGACCTTCCAGCAGGATGTTCAGCCTGCTGGCGGGTTCTGGATTTCTTGGGGATAGTCTCTATTAGGTTGTGAATAATTCCCTTTTACTCTTAATTTTCTAGTTTTTAAAGCATAAGTGGATATTTAATTTTGCCATTTTTTTAAGTTCTGTATGGATGCTTTTTCCTCTTTTTCCTGTTTTTTTTTAAAGGGGGGTGATGAATTACTTTAGAATCATTGCTACTGAGTTATTATGAAAAGGTCATTTGCAAAAAATGGCACTGAAGAAGGAATCCCTGAGAGATAGTTAGCTTGTCCTTTCACTAGCTTGTCCTTTCACTAAAAACGCTAAGAATCATCATCTTTCATTGTTTTTGTTTGTCCACAGACCTCTGGGCAACCCTCTGGGCCCCTTTTCAGAATAAGATTTCTTAATGTATAAAATAAAACATATAGGATTTTAGATAAAATAGTGTGTTGAAATGTGTCATTGCAAAGGAAAAAGATGTTTAAAACATAAAACAAGTTGGTGATACAGCACTGTACTGTATTTTTAGAGTAACATAATAAATAATAAGACTTAGTGTGGCTTTGAGGTTGGGTCAGCGGTGTCAGCTGGTGTCAAAGTTCCTGTGATTTCACCTGTGACTGGTTTGGTGCCTACATTTACCACTGAAGAAATATAAGAATTTAATAAAGGTGAATGAAAAGAAAGATGGAATTTTTCCATAAGTCCACTCAGCCCTGAGTTCTGTCCGTGGCCTCTGTGGGGACTAACCCCAGGTTGGGAATTTCTGTCTACAGGCCCCCAAGGCTTTAGTGAGGCCCAGCCAGGAAGCTGAGCAAGCTGATGGCGTCTCCTTCCTCCTTCCTTTTCTGAGTGTCACACCCACTGCCCCCATGTCTGCAGAGAAGCCCTGGCCCCCACCCCAGGTGCCCCTGTCCTCTGTTAACGCTCTGGGTTCATCTCCCTCCACTTGCTCACTGCATGCGCACATGCCGGCTTGCTTCTCTGCTACCTGCAAACATTTTAGGGGTGACTGCCAGGCTGCTTTGTTCACCAAAACATACCCCTTGCAGGTGAGGTCCTGGCCTCTCAGGAAGGGTCCATCAGTGTTTGCAGAAGGAGTGGAAATTGGTCTTTTCTGAGGCCCTCCCAGGGCCAGCAGCCTCACAACGCACGTGCTGTCAGGCCGTGATGGTGCCCTACCTTTCCTCTGTCTCCTGGAACCCTCAGGAGAGGAGTCTCAGTGCTGGGAAGAGCTGGTACAGGTGCTGTTTGCCCAAGTGGTGCGGTCTGCCCTGACACTCTGGCCACGGCCATCGCTGCATTTCCAGGAGATCAGACTGTGGCCATGGTCACCATAGGCCTGCGAGTGCGGCTCCCACTCAGCTTCCCTGACTCACTCTTTGTTCTAATGGTTGTCCGTATTTTAAAGCTTCTATCATGTTGTGCTTCCTTCTAGAAGCACCAGTGACTGCATTTGGTTAATAAGGTGTGTCTTCCTGGCTGGGGTGGGGGAGGTGGCTCTAGGCAGAGAGGGGCAGAGAGCCTCTCTCTTCCTGCCTGGCAGCACCTGGGGGTGGCCAAGTGCTCTGCTTCCTGCTCTAACACCAGGTGAGGCCATGCAGGAGGCTGTGCTGGCACTGCTGGGCAGCTCATCACCCTGCCAGCTCACAGCATAGAGTGGCCTCTGCAGAGGACACAGGGAGGATGACCTGAGGGTGGGGCTTGGGACAACTTCTGCTGCCCCACAAACACACCCTGGGTCATGAGGGACGTTTCTTGGGGAACTCATGAAGCCTCTTGCTGCCCAAGTGTCTGGCTTTCTGCAGACGGCAGCCCATCCAGGGCAGGAGGGCACTGAATTCTGTGAGATGGCAGTTGTGCAAAGGCTTTCTTGGACAAGGTTCTGTGAAAATTCTCGGGGTCTCTGTGCCTCCAGCCTCTCATTCTCCAGGTTGCAAACCACACTTCTCTGTGTGACTGTTGCAGATGAGGTTGCCTCCCAGCCTGCAGGAGAGGGGAGGAAGAGGAGGGGAGGGCTGCCCTTGGTGCACGGGCTGGAGGTGAGCATGTGTGGCCGCACTTAGTGTAGCAGGGAGGTTTCGTTGTAGAGAAGATAGAGAATAGAGTCTGTGACTTTTAGGGTAAAAACACAATCTATTTTTGTGTTTTCCCAGTGATGAGGTGTGTTATTCTCCAAGCACAGCACAGCTCTGGCAGGGCAGATGCACCCGTGAGAGCAGGTTCTATTTTCCAAGGAAGCAGCTGTGCTCATCTCCCACTCGAAGGAGAAACAGAGACTCTGCCCCTCGCTCATCCAGCGTTTCATTCCAATGCAAAGGACCTTGGGCTTGGAATGACACACATTCCATAGCCTCTGTAGTCGTTTCAGATTCCTAACATGCCTCTCAATCTGCATGTCTTCTGAAATTCGTGGCTCTTATCTCTGAAGTGCTCTGTTCTATTAGCAAGAATTCAAGAAAGGCAGACATGGCCTCACGTGCAGAAGAAACTGAGACCCATCTACTGTACATTTTCTAGTTCAGAGGAACATGCCATTGTGCGTTGTAAAACTGGTTTGATTTTGCAAAAGGCCATTAAATTTTGGCCCCTGGCAGGTATTTCTCGATGTTGTCATCGTCAGCGCCTGCCTTTGGTGGTCTGCTAAGAAAGGTCACACGGCTACACACTGATGGGGCAGCTGCTCTGAGTGGCACCTGGAAGCAGAGCTGGTCTCTGCTGTGAGACGAGGGCACAGGCCCCAGGAACACGTTTCTCTGGGCCTTGACAGCCACCTGGTAGGTGTGTTTTGCATGGTTAAGATTCTAAGGCAGTAAAAATGAACCTGAAACTGAGGAGCGGGGATGGGCTGGAGCTGAGACACTGGTCATCCCGAATGGCTTTTCAATGTCACTCACAAACCTGGTGGGGCAGCCAGCAGGCCCACCTGAGGTCATGGGGCTCAGAGTTCAGCTGAGGAGGCCATACTATGGTGTCGACCCACCCACGGGATGGGGGTCTCTGTGGGACACCCTTTTAGGAACCTGAGCTTTTACAGATGATGGTGAGAACTAGGTATGTGTCTTAACTTCTGGGAAAAATACTTCATAGCACACAACCCAAGGATGACAGGTAGGATATCTGTCACCTTTACAGAGGAAAGAGGTGATGCCATGGATGGGGGAGGGGTTAGACACTGTCTGATTCCCCTTTCCCTACAACACAGAGGTCACAAATGGACAAGAACACCATCTCCTCAGCACAGGAATGGAGCATCTGCCCCTCCCAGCCTGGGGCTCTTGAGGTTGTGCTGGGCAGCTGGCTGGGCTGGCCACCAGGAGTGGAGGTGGAGGAAATTTCCTGTGAACCCTGGAGCCCTGCGCCGACCCTGTTGGGTGAAGCCAGAAATGCTGATAGGGCCCTCAGGCTGCAGGCACCAGGGGACGTTTCCTTTGGGAGGAGCTGAGGGCATCACATGGTCAGGGAGATGGAGGAGGCATCACAGACAGCAAACTATAACCCATTCCAAGAGCTGTAGCTGCAACTGGGGTCTGTGTGATTCACAGCAGAGCAAGGCCCCAGGCCCGACTGCACGAGGCCAGGACCACAGGGCTAACTCACGTGCTTCTGGCTACCACTGCTATGGCCCAGCATGCCACCTGGTCAGCCCTGGTTAAGAGTCACCCACTGGTGAGAACTCAGGCTCTTGGCCAGAAAGACCCAGCTGAGTTACTTGGCATGTATTATTTAACCTCCTTACACTTTTTTCTAATGTAAAACTCTCAAACATGGGGATAATAAAGTGATTTTTTTTTTTTTTTTTTGCAGTTTTTGGCCAGGGCTGGGTGTGAACCCGCCACCTCTGGCATATGGGGCCAGTGTCCTACTCCTTTGAGCCACAGGCGCCGCCCAATAAAGTTATCTTTTTATTTTATATTTTTAGAGACAGGGTCTTGCTATGTTGCCTGGGCTAGAGTGCAGTGGTAACGAGGGGAGCGCCAGGCCTGGCCGATTACATTATCTTATATAAAGTTAGATGAGGCAGTCCACGTAAAAGGCTTAGCATAATGCATGGCATTTTGTACTCGACAAATGTTAATTCTATTAAGAGTGCAATGTCATGCATAAGTAACCACATAAAGCAAGAAGATCACGTGGGGACAGGAGCTCGGAGTCTGCGAGCCTGTCTGTGTCTCAGTCATCCTCACCGAAGCACCTCTTTCAGCCACCTGTGTCTGATCAGACTGTCCATGCTGTGGTGTGGGGGTGTCAGGTGTTTTCATGAAATCCAGAGCTGGGTGCTAGACAAAACATAAACACGGGCTGGGCTGGGGAGGGAGGTGTGCTTGGCAGCAGCCTGGCATGGTGGCACCTGTTGCTGCTCTGTCAGGCTCCACGGGAATGAGTGGGGGGGAGAGGGACTGTCAGTGGGGGAGGGGCCTCTGCCACAGGCCGTAAGCCAGCAGCCTCTGCATCTCATGGGCCAGCAGGTTTCTCCCCACCCTGAGCATCAGCCGCCTCCTAGGCCTGACGTTTGGAACTGAAACACATTCCCTAAAAGACACAATTCCGCCAGTGTCAGCTGGTACAATCGTTTCTAAACTAATGGTATGTGTTCAGGTACACTTCTTCCTGGGGCCGGGTGGGTCAGGGCCTCAGCTCTGTGAGCAGAGTGTGCCCTCGGGGCTCTGGGCGCCCCGGTGCTGGGGTGAAAGTTGCTCCTACTGGGGCAGTTTTGCCGTGGCCCCTTCCACCTGTTACCATGGACCTGTGTCCATGGCAGGGTGGCCATGTTAGGGACTGCTGCCAAATTCCAAGACACGCGGCTTTCCCATAGGGAGTCTTTGATTCACAGGTGCTTCTCACAGACCATCCCCCCGCTGGACTTCGCTCATGACAGCCAGGTCAGAAGTTCGACTTGGCTGGCCCTGAGAACCTGCTGCTATGTGCTCGGAAGCCTGAGATGCTGTATTCCAAATACATTCTTCATCTTCTGCTCTGTCCTGAACTGCACAGCAGGACACAGGACACCTGTGGGGGGTTGGGCTGCCTTTTCTGTGGTCCTGAATATGTTCTGTAACTTTGGCGTGTAGATGGGAGGTAGAGAAAATTGTTAGTGGGAGAGCCACATAATTTCTTGGTGAAGATGCCCACTTGATAGCTTCATTTCACAAAAATACACAGCTCTCTTTGTTGTATGGTGAACCACTATCAGGAGATTAAGTAGTCCAGGACCTGAAAGTGTAAGAAGTTGCCTGCACTGGGCCATGATGGGTCCATGAACGCTCAGAGAATGAGCATTTACCCACAGTGTAGGCTGTGCCGTTTTCATCCACATACCTGAGATGATTCAGCAGGAGGTCTGTGGCGGTCAGAGCATCATGTATTTCGGGGTCACCTTGCAGTTTTTCACCTTTCTCCTACTGATGGCTCTCAGTTAGCTACAGACTGACTTTGTTTTTGGACACAACTTTAAAAAGCCTGGTTAAATTGCATGGTGGTTATTGCTATGATTTTTGTTCTTGGAATGCTAACGAGAAAGTTTAAGTGATTTTTTTTCTATGATTATGAGTAAACAAAATTTAGAGAGATGTGGAAAACGGCAAGACGTGGAGACTCAGCCTCGTCCGTCTCACAGAGCAGCCCTGAGCAGGCCTCACCTGAGGACGAATGCTTTCTCCACCTTTGAAGAATGATGGTATCACCTTAACTTTTCAAATGTCTGAGAGTTAAAAGCTGGCTCTTGAACCTGTGGCCCTTTAAAATGTACAGAGGAACATGCTATGTCAGGCTCAGGAGCCCGGCTCTGTAAAGTCAATACTTGTCTAAAAGCAAACACAGTCTTCGAAGACAAGGTCAAAGTGAAGGAATGCCACGGCCCTTTCTCCCTGCTCCCGCCCTCCACAGAGCCCATCAGTGAGCTGCCACGGCCCTTCCTCCCTGCCCCCACCCTCCACAGAGCCTAAATAGTGAGCTGCCAGGGCCCTTCCTCCCTGCCCCCGCCCTCCACAGAGCCCAACAGTGAGCTGACTTCTCTCGCGGGTCAAACGCATGTCTTAGCAGACACTGGAGTTAATATTAAACTACAAATTAATAGATTAGATAGCTGTTCCATGCTTTTAATGCCAATTAATTTAATAGCTGTTTTTTTTTTTTTTTATTCTTCCTTTTACAAGGCAGGAGAATATAGTGCTGAGTTTCTATGGCGAGTTCCCAGGTAGATCTTTTGTGTGGCAATTGCCACAAGTGATGGGCTGACACGTGTAATCCCCTCCGATTCTGCTCGGGTCCGCTGCAGGCAGGAGCCCTTCAAACAGGGCTATAAAAAGCACATTAAACACGCTCTCGTCGTAAGATTTATGCTGGCTTATGCTAGAATAACAATGATGCAGTGGTATTTGTTTGAAAATGAAAGGATTATATGGTCTTTGTAGAATGAGGAATTTAGATCTGGGAGGGGCAGTGGCTGGTGATTTATTTTTTGTTTATGTTCCTGTGAATCCTTTGATATGTCAGCTTCTGTCACTAAGTATTAGGACACTTGTAATTTCTTGAATCAACCAAGATGAAATACTCATGGCCTCAAATAATTTACGTCAGGAACTCAACTGTGCAACCTGGATGCCGGGGCTGGCTGTGAGGACAGCACGGCTAGAAGTGCTTGGTCCTTGAGAGTCTGCAGGCAGTTAGGTTCTATGTTTCAGAGAGAAAAGGCCGAGGCTCTCCTTGTATCGGTTAATGGTGAAAGGAGTGTTTCTCTGAGTGTTCCGGGAAGAAACCATGAATGAGGCCATCCTTGAAGGCCTGGTCACTTTCCTGGAGCCAGTCCTGCTCCAAGGATAACTCCCATCCCTCAGTTGGTGCCCACATGTCTAGAATTTGTACGGAGGTCTTAGGGGAGGCATTATTTGAGCTTGGGAGTGTGATAAAGACATGACCTCAGCTGACTCTGCTTCCCTTCACCTGGAAAGCTACCAGGGCACCCTGTGTGAGATGTCTGTTCCCCTCCAGGCAACCTCACTCCCTGGACACTGAGATATGTGGGACTATCTCACTCTCAGAGCACTGTGGACCCTTAGGTTTTATTTGTGGAAGGTTAGATCTCTGTACAATCAGAGATGGTTCTCCTCAGATGGAGAAACCAAAGACCAGATAGGGGGCTGAGCTTTGAGGAACCGCTCAGACACTCAGTGGATCTGGGTCTCACCCACTCAGTGGATCCCGGTCTCACATGGAGCCGCTCACCCACTCAGTGGATCCAGGTCTCACATGGAGCCGCTCACCCACTCAGTGGATCTGGATATCACATGAGCCGCTCACCCACTCAGTGGATCCCGGTCTCACATGGAGCCACTCACCCACTCAGTGGATCTGGATATCGCATGGAGCCGCTCACCCACTCAGTGGATCCGGGTCTCAGGTAGAGCCACTCACCCACTCAGTGGATCCAGGTCTCACATGGAGCCGCTCACCCACTCAGTGGATCTGGATATCACATGGAGCCGCTCACCCACTCAGTGGATCTCGATATCGCATGGAGCCGCTCACCCATTCAGTGGATCTGGGTCTCAGGTGGAGCCACTCACCCACTCAGTGGATCCGGGTTTCAGGTAGAGCCACTCACCCACTCAGTGGATCTGGGTCTTGGGTGTAGCTTTCTGGACTCTGGATTTGGACTTGTTACAGAACATGCTGCCTTTGCTCTCACTAATGGTTTACCAATGTCAGTTTTCCCACAGTGAAGAAACAACTAACAAACTACTTCAGAACAAATCCCGGCCTAATGGTGATTCTCTTCGGTAACAAGAACTCGGTCTCTGGGAGCAACTTAATGTTTGTAATTGTTTTGTGCATGATGGTGTCTACTGGCTTTTTTCTCTACTATGAACTAACTGGAATGTAAAGCAAGCAACATATACCTCTTGTTTTCTCTTTCCTTTTTTGTTTGTAGGGATATCCTTAAACACAGGGGCTTCAAAGAATGCATTCTATGAAAAATTAGAAATAGATCATCAGCTAAAAGAATTACCTAGAATTTATAATTTAGAATCTGGGAAGGTTCCTAGCTTCTCTTAATAGGAAACTGGAGGCACAGGGAATAGGGTGAGTCACTCTGGAGTGAGGTTGCTGAGGGTGAGTTGCCAGGAGACAGAGAACTGGGCTGTTTGTCATGAGACGCCGGCAGGTGTCTGCTTTGGGCTTGTAGGAACACTCACAGGAGTCACGCTGGACTGGGGAATAGCTGATTCTCGCAGGCATTGTTCCCTGTTGTTTCCTTGTGCAGGAAGCCTGCCTCTGCAGTCTCGAAGCCCCAGCGTTGGTTTTACCTGAGGTAAGTCTAGAAGGCACAGCTAGATGTTTTGGATAATATCCATCTCAGAGATGGATACGTTCTTTGGAAAAAAATTCATTATTGAGCCATCTGGGAATCAGAAATAACCGAAAGTGGAGTTATACATTTCCTGTTATTAATTATGCATCAGGAGCGTATGGCTTGCTGGATTAAGACAGGCATGATGGACGTGAAAGCACAGATCTCATTTCTCAGCTCCAGCAAGGACGATGGCATGACCTTGCTGATTCCTTACCTCAGTTTATGCGTCTCTAAAATGGAGGATGTTTGTGGAATATAAGAAGATTTGGAAAAGTAGTCTCTTCAAAACCTGTAAGATATGAGCCATGAAATTCTGAATTCAACTTTCCAGGCTCACTCTCTTCCCCAGGGACTCTGCTCCTCCCAGCCCTGTTGTCCGCCAACCCTGGGGTCTACCTGCTGACTCACAGAACAGTGTGATGTTTTCATCACATGTGTCCTCTTGAGCAACAGAGGTTGGGGAGCGTGCAGTCTGGTAAGAGGGGGCCCCGCATGGCAGCATGTATGGTGTCCTCCACTGTCTCTCATGTACACGCAGGTGCACGCGTGTGCCTGGGAGGACGCATGCACAGCCCTGAATATTTCTGTGTTTATTCCCATCTCTTCATTCTTTTCTAGCTGGCCTAAATGTAAACAAAACAAAGCAGAAAATATATATTTTTTCCTCTAAGAAAGCTGAGAGGCTGTAATTTGTTTCTAAAAGGAGCTTCACTAAAAAGTAAAAAAAGGACAATTTAAAACGCAGACCCCTGCTCCCATCATGCCATTAGCACCTGGGTCCTGGGGTGGACACCCCAGAGCACTGCAGGTCTGCACGTCCCTTAGCAAGCTCAAGTCGATGTTGGCTTCTTGTCCTTGTGAGGATATAGTTTTTAGTCTCTTTGGGGTGAGATCATCACAGCACATTTTAAGCCTCTGAGCAGCTGCACTTGACCTCTGAGAGCTTCTGGGGCTACAGGCTGCTCCCTGAGCACTGTTCCCGGGGGAGAAGCCTTTCCTTCCGCTTACCCTGCGGCATCTTGCCCGCCGCCCTGCACCAGCCCAGCCTCCACCCACCGTGCGCCTGAAGGTGCTCAGACCTCCACATGCCTTATTTTTACCCTTTTGCCTATTTGCATTTAAAAGTGTACTCAGAATTTATTGAGAGATTCCAGCTTAGAATTAGCTATGTAAAGATGGCATTTTCCATCTTATCCTGTTGAAAATCACCCAAAAGCAGCAAGAATGAGAATAAAAAATGCAAATGCTGTCTTTACAACAAAACCAGGAGACATCTGTAAGCCTGCAACACAATATATGAGGGAAGGCTGCCAAGGAGAGGGAAGGTCACAGCAAGGCGCAGGAGGACTTTGGGGAGAACACCCACAGCTGCAGATCTCAGGAAACACAGAGCGTCCCTTCAGAGAAAGCGACCTATCCCAGGGGAAACCAGCAATCATTTGTTTGGAATGAGGGAAGAAGATGATTGGACCAAGAGCAGGTGTTTCCTGGGTGCAGTTTGCCATAAGTCTCAAGAAGCAGAGAAGGCAGAAATAAATTGAGAAATTATGCAGTAAGCTATATTCGTTAAAAAATAAATTCAGTGTGTTGGTGTGGCAAGGTAGAGATCCTGCATTATCCCTACAGGGCGACTTTGACCGGCTGGAGCCAGTTAATCCAAAAACAATTTACGCACATGAATTTACTCTAGACAATAGGAGAATTCTTGCTTGCTAAGAATATGGTCTTGGATTTTCTACCATGTGTAGCTTCATCAAATGGCACATAGCAACAAATCTTCTTGTTTAATGATAAATTATAATTTAAAAGGTTTATTTTTAAAACACCAAAAGGGAAATGTATTAAATTAATAGGATGAGCAGATGGCAAATGAAAGCTCTTATTTGAAAAATATTGCCAAGAGGCAAACAACAATTGTGACCAAACAACATATCATCATGAAATTTTAAAACCAAGAAAGCAATTTACCTCTGTAAAACAAGAATACAAATATAGGATATGAGAACTCATGGTGAAATGTCTAACAGCAGAGAATAACCAACTGGGTTGTCAGACTTCAGGGCAGACTTGAGTAAAGCTGTAAAGCTATCCCAAGCAAGAAAGTCAAGTTGGAAGCCTCAGGAAGAAGAAATTATCATACAAATACTTTAAGGAACAAGGAAGATATAACTGAGAAGAAGGAGCAAAATGAAATACAAACGCAAAGATGAGAGATGATAGAAAAATAATCTATCATACATATTACACACAATGTGATACATTATTGGCATTTATGAATAAGAAAATGAAATTATTAAGTATATTAAAAAGTATATAATTTAAGAGAATGTTTCAGAATTAGGAAAACTGAGTAATTTGAAAAGCATACCATGGCATTAAAAAACTGACTAAAAGTAAACACTATAAACACTCTGCAGTACAGCCTTGAAATGTCATCATGCTTCAATACAAAGAGAATACTTTAGGGTCTAGGAAAAAAGATGGAGATACCAATAAGAGGTACAAAGCATGCTCTTCGTAGACTTGTTCAAAGCCGTTTCCCATCCTGGAAGAGAAGTGATGTCCACAAGTTATTCAAGAAAGCACAATAGAAAGATGATTCCAAGTTTATTCTTACCAGTACTATTGTGGCTGTGATGTTTGTTCCCTCAGGCTGGGCACTGAGGATGGCTGAACCACCAGACAAGCAGGTGCTCCATCTGAAGGCCACTGCTCAGGAGAGGACAAGTGTATGCTGTGACCAGCAGTCCTACCAGTCCCACATGCAAATGGATGCTCCAGCCTGGCTCTTCTAGCCCAGCTATTTGAATTTTCCCAATGGGTATCCTGCACATTGAAGACCCAAGAAGACTCAAGTCCAGCGGCCTTTTCTGAATTCCTGACACACAGAATTTGTGAACATGATAAAATGGTGGTATTTATATACTTGGGGCTAAGTACCTCACACAGAAGCAATGAGCAGAACGCAGCTGAACCAACATTTAGGTATAAAAGCTAACAGATCCATGCTTTTGTGACATGCAGAAACTCAGATAACGAAATTCTCTTAGGTCATATTATAGGTCATCCTTAAAGGTACTGTTACAGCTATTCTGTCCAAAAGAGAAACCCCTAGACATACGTGGCTACTCAAATTTAAAACAAAGTTAGATAAAGTAAAATAAGTTTCTTGGCTGCAGAAGCCACGTTCAGGTACTCAGTAACTTCGTGTGGCCACTTTAATCTCAGAAAGGGGTGCTATTGGCCCACAGGATGTGGCCTATAGAAGTAGGGTGTTCAGAATACTGTGTAAGGTTAAAATTATAAAGCCACCATTAGAACAAAATTAAAGACACCTAAAATTACTAGAAGAAACATATTGCTATTATTTGAATGTGTCATACAAATATCACGTTAGAAATTTAATCCCCAAATTCATACGTTGGTTGGAGGTGAACCTTGGAAAAGTGATTCAGATCAGATCAGGTTATCAGCATGGGCCTCATTAAGGGCTTTGGAAGAGAGACCTGGGCTGACACTCAAAACTCTGCCCCCACGTGACACACCTCTCCGTGTGAGGACTCAGCCAGAGGGCCCTCGCCACACACCACAGTTCTGCTTTCCAAGGGTTCAGCTTCCCAAACCAGGAGCCAAATAAGTATCTTCTCTTCACAAACTGCCAGTCTGTGGCCTGCTGTCATACAGTGGAAAGTGAATTCAGACACAGACACTAGTACCAATCAGGCAAAAGCCATATAGCAGAAGATACAAGAAAAAAAGGATTAAAAATAGAGGCTAGAGCCAGTGCAGTGGCTCACACCTGTCATCACAGCACTCTGGGAGGCTGAGGCTCGTGGATTGCCTGAGCATACAAGTTCAAGACCAGCCTGAGACAGAGAAAGACTTGTCTCTAAACATAGCTGAGTGTTGTGTTGGGCATCCATAGTCTCAGCTTCTAGGGAGGCTGAGGCAAGAGAATCGTGTAAGCCCAAGAGTCTGAGGTTGCTGTGAGCTGTGATGCTGCAGCACTCTACCAAGGGTAACAAAGTGAGCCTCTGTCTCAAAAGGAAACAAACAAAAAAAGAAAACAACAACAGAGGCTAGAACAAAAAAAGTAAGAAAAACAACAGTATTCATAAGTGGTAAGCTAAACTCACCGATTAAAAAGACTTTTTAGATTGTATAACAAAAAAACCAACTATAAATTGTGGATAAGAGATGTATCTAAAACTGTCTCATGCTTGATTTCTTGATATAAGGATGGGCAAGGACATATAAGATAAAGTTGAATTGAAGGCTGGACGTATTATCTGGAATAAAGAGGGACTACCATGAAGCAAGTTCATACACGTACCGAGCATCATGATAGTGACATTCCTAAAGCTAAACGTGTAGGAGAATTATAAACACATTAAGGATAAATCTTAAATTTGGTCTGTGGGAGACCAAGAGGTTGAAAAGAGAGACAGAGCTGATGGGTGCACATTGGGGTCTGTGACTTAGCCTGTCGTTCAGATGCTCAGGGAATATTTCCTCAATGTGATAAAAATACTAAAGCTACAAATAAAACATAAAAATAAGTCACAAAACAATTAGCACAGATAAACTTTCCTCAATGTAATGAAATTAGAATTTAATAGTAAAACTAGAAAACAAAAAACTCTACTACCCTAAATTAAAGGCATTTCTGTAGAAAATTTTTTATATCAAAGAGGAAGTTAAAATAAATTATCATGGCCATACACTGAAACGCTGTGTGCTGTTTAGAACAATGAGGTGCCCTTATGTACAGTGCTGTGGATAGAATTGTGTCACCCCAAATTCACATGTTGAAGCCCCGACCCTTGTGTGACTGTTTGGGGACGGGGCCTCTAAGGAAACAATTCATGTCTTATGAGGTCAGAAGGGTGGGGCTCTGGCCTTCTGATAAAATTGTAGGCCTTATAAGAAGAGGGAGAGAGATCACTGGCTCTGTTTGTCTCTCTCTCTGTCACCTCCCCACACACACATAGAAGCAGCAGCCTCATGAACACAGTGAGACCGCTGCTGCCTACAAGCTGAGAAGGGGCCTTGGGATAGAACCCTCCTTGATAGCACCTGGATCTTGGAGTTTAGTCCCCACAACAGTGGGGAACTAATTTCTGCTGCTTATGTGGCTCCATCTGTGCTGTGGTTTCTAGGCCTGCGTTGACTGGGCATGTGTGGTAGGCCCCTTACCTTGGTTTTGCTTCTCACGGTCTCATTTTCCTGCAGTCAACCCTGGTTGGGCAGTAGCTGAGGATGGTGCAGTGAGCTACTCAACAGAGCACAGGGGAGGGCACATTCACATAACTTTTAACAGAATGTATTGTTACAATAAACGTATTTTGTTAGCAGTTAACATTTGCTTCTTACTGTGCCTAACTTATAAATTTAACTTTATCACTTGTATGTGTGTGTAAAGCATAGCACGCAGATGTGGGTCTGGTGGCATCTATGGCTTCAGGTGTCCATGGGGGCCTTGGAGCACATCTCCCTTGGCTGGGTGGGGACTTATCGAAAGTGCCAGAAAGTCACTGACATGCAGCTTTAGTGAGGAGCCTTCTCACCTGCTAAATCAAGAGAGGCCTATACATGTACTAGATTCTATTTAGAAATTATTTTAAAATAGATAATATATGGATATGTGTAAACTCAAAAAGTCCTTATAAGGGAGAAGAAAACCCTGTCTTCTGAGAGGCATTCCATGGTGAGCAGGTGGGTACAGATAAAGGTTGATCCTTTGAGAGACTGTGTCTTTTATATTCACATACGCATACACACATACGTTCAGGTTTTACACAAATGGTAGCAAGTCACACACTATTCTGCCTCTTGTTTCTTTACTTAAAATCAGAGGACATCATTTTAAATAAGGACAGCAGCCCCCTTATCTGCGGGGGCCATGTTTTAAGACCCCGATGTGTAGCAGACTGCAAAATTAACGATAATAACTCAGACAGTGAAAACAGCATGCTGTAACAGCAGCTTTGCTAGAGGGCCTTTGTCCCTCTCCAAGCACCTCGCTCTCCTGGCATGCTTGTTCTCACACTGGGTCGATGGCCCGTAGCTAAAACCATGAACAGCGAAACAGAGAGCTGCTGTGCTCACTCATGGTCAGAGCCTGTGGACGCTTATATGGTCAAGGCCTAGACTGTCACTTGCCCGCCATTCTTCCCTGTCCAACCCCAGCCCGAACACCCTGGGTACTTTTAGGTCTTTGCAAAGGGCTCTGGTTTCCAGCTATGAGGTTCATGTCCCCTCCACATAAGGACGGGCCTCAGCCACGCGGGTAATGGAGCTTGCCTTGCACTGCTTCTTACTCCTTCAGTGGCTGAGTCCTGACTCCCCACAATGGCTGGCTGACTTCATTTCATCTTCTTTTCCTTTTTTCTTGGAAGTGATGTTATAAAATTATGGTCTTTCCATAAAAATATCCTTGTACATGTTGTAAGAAGTGAAGGCTGTCTTCTTACTATGCATCTGGAGTGTTTTTTCCTCTGCTCTTTGTAGAGATGATGCTAGTCATCCTGATTCCCGGAAAGCTGGGATCGTCTGGTAAATCGTAACTGGACTAGAGGTGCTCCAATCGGCAGTGAGATGGGCAGGCCCTCGCCTGTGACTGTGCTGCCCCCGCCCTCCTGCCCCGTGGCTGATGCTGGCCCCCACCCTCCCGCCCCGTGGCTGATGCTGCCCCTATATACCCTCACCTGTGACCACACTGCCCACTGTGGCTGGGGCTGCCCCTGCACACCCTCACCTTGGACCACACTGCCTGCCCACCTCATTACCCCCCTCCCCATGGCTGGGGCTGCCCCTGCACACCCTCACCTTAGACTGCACTGCCCGCCCACCCCATTACCCGCCCTCCCATGGCTGGGGCTGCCCCTGCACACCCTCACCTTGGACCACACTGCCTGCCCACCTCATTACCC
>CAUYQV010002308.1:0-28540 GCA_963574575.1 Galagoides demidoff | reverse complement strand
AGGGCATCCAGCCAGGTGTCAGAGTTGCTGTTTGACCCTCAACAAAACATTTTGCCTCTCTGAGCTAACTTTACCTTATCTGTGAAAAGGAGATACTGTCTGCCATCTAGAATGTTCTTGGTAAATGTTATTGAAGGCCTTCCCCAGAAGGTGGTTGGCGCCTCTTCATTCTCTGTTCTCCATTTGTGGTGGCCTGTGAAGTCTTGGGGACTGGCCTCTACCTACCACTCTGCCCTCAGCCCTGTTGCTCCTCACCTTCTTTGCTCATGGTGTGTCTGCCACCTTAACTGCAAGTTGCTGGGCTTGCAGCATCCTCTGACAGCTCAGGTTCTGCCACCCTCACCCCGGTCCCTCCCCCAGCTTGGACTGTTAGTCTGATACACATCCTTCTGCTCCCAGTCCCAAGCTGTGAGCTCCCCAGAGTAGGGACCAGTTCTGCCTTGTCTGTTTACTGCTGTGCCTCCAGCACTTATCCCAGTGCCTAGCTGGATGTAGCTGGGTATTTGTGGTGTCTTAGGCAGGGCAGGGGTGTATCAGAGGCCAGGCTTGGAGTGCAGGTGAAACCAGAGCCAAGGACCATCAGCCTTGCTGAGACGCCCCTGTGTTCTCTCTGTGTAGAGGAGCAGGAGCGGCTTCGCTTGGAGCGGGAGCGGGAGCAGGAGCAGAAGAAGGCCAGTAGCCTGGCCAGATTGACACATGCCCTGCCTGTGGAGGAGCCCCGCATTGAGGCACCATCCCTGCCTCTGTCCCCGCTGGGACCCCCGCCGGCACCCCCACCACCGCTTGCCACCCCCACCCCACTGACTGTCATTCCTATTCCTGTAGTGACCAACTCCCCTCAACCGCTGCCCCCACCCCCACCACTGCCCCCTGCAGCCCAGCCTCTGCCCCTGGCCCCTCGGCAGCCGGCCCTGGTCAGCACCCCTGGACTCAGCATTAAGGAGCCTGCCCCCCTGCCCACTAGGCCACAGGTGCCCACCCCAGCTCCCCTCCTGCCAGATTCAAAGACCACCATTCCACCCACTGGCAGCCCCAAACCTTTGCAGCCCCTCCCCACACCCATCCTGACCATAGCACCACACCCTGGAGTTCAGCCTCAGCTGGCCCCCCAGCAGCCACCCCCACCCACGCTTGGGACCCTGAAGTTGGCACCAGCTGAAGAAGTCAAATCCAGTGAACAGAAGAAGAGGCCTGGGGGGTGAGTGAGGTGTGGCAGAGTTGGGACTGGAGGGATGGAGAGTCCACAGGCTGGGCTGTGTGTGCAAGAGAAGTACGCTCCCATGCTAGCCCTTCAGATGCATGTCCTGCTGCCCAAAAGCACATCCTAGATTTGGACACATTCTCTCTCACTGTGCCCATCTCTGTCCTGAGAACGAATGGCCATCGCTCTCTGCTATTTTTAGGCTTCTGTGTTCTTGGACTCCTCCAAGGCTGAGGCTTATGGTATTTCCAGGCCTCTGGACAGAATATTGGGGATTGGGGTCAACTGATGGTTTCTGAGGCCCAGGGGACCTCTGGCTCCCTCATGGTTGGCTGGGTGGGATGGAGGGATATAGGGGTTGTGGCTTAAGAGCATACCCTTTGCCCCCCCAGGGTGTGAACGGCACTGCACAGGGCCAACACTACCTGTTGCTGTGTAAGAGTGTTGGGGACAAAAAGCCTGTGGCAATTTGTGGGGTGGAGAGGTCAGGAAGGCCTCGTAATGGGGCCCTCCTCCCTGAGCCTCCTGTCTGTCTGGGTTTCAGGATCGGAACCAGAGAAGTCCACAACAAACTGGAAAAGAACAGGTGTGTGTGTGTGTGTGTGACTCGGCTGCCCGCCTGCCCCTGGTACACGCCCCACCCTGGCTCCCCACGCACACGCTGGGCCTTCCCTCCCTGTCCCAACACCCTGATGCTGGCTGACGGCCCTTGCTCCCTTTCCCCAGGAGGGCTCATCTGAAGGAATGCTTTGAGACCCTGAAGCGTAACATCCCCAACGTGGATGACAAGAAGACATCGAATTTGAGCGTGCTGCGGACCGCGCTGCGGTACATCCAGGTATGGGGGAGGGAAGCAGCGGCCGGCGGTGGCGGCGCCAGCTTCCTCCCCACTTGGCCACCCTCCTTCCCTTGCTGCGGCGCGCCCCGCCCCGCCGCTCTCCCGGCTCCCCCGCCCGCCTCCACGCGGGCGCTGAGCACATGGCTCGGCTGACGTCAGCGGGGCTCCCAGCCCAGGAGGGGACGGGCGGAAGGGCGCGCGTGCGCAGAGGAGAGTTCGGTGGCGCTTTCCTCCCTGTATTCCCCCGCCCGGCCGCTTCGCTGAGCCTCCGCCGTCTGCGCGGCCCCCGCAACTTTGGGGTCTCTCCCTGAGGCCCGGGAGGCGCGCGCTGTAGGCTCGTTTGGTGTAAAACCCGGTGCCCAGCCCCCGCTTTGCACGTGCTTGTGCAGCTGCGGGCGAGAAAGACGTGGAGCGAGCCCGGAGCCCCAACCCACCAGCAGTGCCTGGGCGGGAACCTGTATTCTGTCCCGTCACTCTATGTGCGGGGAGGCTGGGCGTGGTCTCTATCCAGACTGCGGTGCGCGCGTGAAGCCCCCCACTTTTACCCCAGAAGGATTAAGGTCCTTTTGGTGCGAGTATTGAGGTGCCACCCCTCGAGTTTGGGGGTTAAATCTAGCAGTTGGGGCAATGTGGTGGGTACCTTGGGGGAGGGTCACCAAACCTTTTTAACAGCCTCGGTTAAAAAAAAAAAGGTAGTCCCTCCCCCCTTTGGGTACTGGCTTCCTTCTGCAGTGCTGAGGTTGGGGGCTGCCAGATAAGACTGTTGCTATGACGGCCCTGAGTTTCGGTTTCCCTGGAAACCGGCGGTGGGTTCCGCGGGCCGGGAAGAAGGCCGTGGGGGATGGGGCGGGCGGCCACGCTCGGCTGCCGTGGAGACGGGGAGCCGTTGGGGAGTGGGAGGGACTTAGGGCTCCCTGGTGCGTGGGGCGGGGCTGGGTGGGTCTTGGGGGCTCCTTGTTGACCCACTTGTGAAGCGTTGGGGTTTGGGCCGCATCACAGCTCCCCTGGGAGGGGACAACGAGGGGTCCGGCCAGGCGCAGAGGCAGCCGCGGGGCGCCACCCCTCCCCCGGTCTCGACTGCGGGGTCACAGCCCTGAGGTAACCGGAGCCTGACTTGCAGGGGGGCGGAGGCACGGGTTCGCGGCGGCTCCCTCCCTGCCTCCTGCGAGCGCGCGCCCTTCCTCGCGCCCTCTCGGGCAAGGGGGAGGGGCTGGCACGCCTCCAGGCCGCTTCCCGGCAGCCGGGAGGGGCGGGACCGAGCTCGCGGATTGGTTGGGCTTGGCTGGGGGCGGGACTCCTGGGGGTGCGGAGCGAGGTTGCGGCCCGCGGGGAGTGACGCAGCAGAGCCGGGTCCGCGTGGGTGCGCCGGTGTTCTGGAAGGGGCGGGGAGCCGCTGACGACCGGAATGGCCCCACCTGGGAGCGGCAGGGGGGCTCTGGTTTTCCGAGGGTCCCAGGAGGCCATGGAAGGCCGGATGGCTTATTTATGGGTTGTTTCTGTAGAAGTTGGTGTTAGGTATAATTTAGTGGTCTTTCAGTCATCGGCCTCTTAGCAAGTCTCTGCGTACTGTGACATTTCCTATGAATAATCAATTTCCGCTCCTGCATGGTGATGCTAAAGAGGAAAAAATAATGCCTTTGCTATAGGAATGTTAGGCTGGTTAGTGGAGATTGTTTTATGTACGTAATTCACATCAGTCTGTGGTCTTTTTTCTTCTTTTACGACAGTCTCATTTTTGTCACCCTCTGTGGCAACCTCAAACTCTTGGGCTCAAACGATCCTCTTGCCTTGACCTCCCGAGTAGCGGGGACTACAGGCATGCGCCACAACACCCAGACAGCAGTTTGTTTGTTTTTTTTTGAGATGGAGCCTCAAGCTATCCCCCCTGGGCAGAGTGCCATGGCATCACAGCTCATAGCAACCTCCAACTCCTGGGCTCAAGCGAGTCTCCTGCCTCCGTCTCCCAAGTAGCTGGGACCACAGGCACCCGCCACAACGCCCGGCCATTTTTTTGGTTGCAACCATCATTGTTGTTTGGCGGGCCCGGGCTGGGGATTCGAACCCGCCACCTTAGGTGTACGTGGCTGGTGGCTGGTGCCTTAGCCCATTGAGCCACAGGCGCCAAGCCCAGACAGCAGTCTAATAGTGATTATTGAGAAGTAGGAAGAAGGGAATGGCTAGTTCCTCTTTCTAGATACGGAGAGTTATTTATTTGGGGAGGGCCCCGTGCCTAAAGTATGGATTTAAAAGAATTCCCAAAAACTTGGTGGAAGCAGCAGAATGAGCTGTGTTAAGTGGGAAGGGAGTGTACTTCTGGCTTTCCATAAAGGATACTTGTTCTGGTGCTGGTAGAAGCAGGAACAGAAGAAATTCGCAAGTCTTCCTATAAATTCTCAGCTTCATTTATTCGTTCAGGTACTTTTAACTTGGCACTGTGTCTGCTTCTGAGAACACAATACAGAGCAAAAACAAAAGTAGGTTTTTCCTCAGAGGTTTGGTCTCGTGGCAGATTATAAACAAGTAAACATATGGAAGACTATGCCAGGTGGGCATAATAGGGACAGGTGTGGCAGGTATATTCTGGGGAAGCAGGAAAGTTAGTGCTGAGAAAGGGACATTGGAGCGGAGATCTATAGGATAAATCAGGGTGAAGTAGACAAAGTGAGGGATCAGAGAACCCAGCACAGGCCAGTTTCTCCAGTGTGAGGGAGCAGGATGCGTTTTGGGACACAAAAGATAAAGCTGCTTGGTGGTGCACACCTAAGGAGTCACAGCTACTTAGGACATTGAAGCAGGAGGAACACTTGAGCTCAGGAGTTTGGACAGCCTGGACAACAATATAGTGAGATCTCATCTCAAAAATACAAACACTTTAATAAAAAGTTGGTCAGGATGGTTGGTTGCCATGCAGAGATGAGGGACAGTAGGCACAAGATAAATGTTGAAGGTCCTGGAGAGGCCAGAGGGACTGACTAGGTAGACTGAAGGCTTTGGTTGTACACTGAGAACAGGAAGCTGTGGGAAGGTGGTAGGCTCCAGCCAGACTCTAGAGAAGCCTGGAAGTGGTGAAAGATCTGAAGAAAGCCACCGTAAAGTGGACAGAGACAGGATGAGAAGTAGACAGGTACTAAACTATCCATCCAGGTAGTCAAAGAAAGGAAATGGGTTTAAATGAAGTAATGTGTGGCTCAGCACCCATAGCACAGTGGTTATGGCACCAGCCACATACACCGAGGCTGGCAGGTTCGAACCCAGCCCAGGCCAGCTAAGCAACAATGACAACTACAAAAGAAAAATAGCCAGGTGTTGTGGCGGATGCCTGTAGTCCCAGCTACTTGGGAGGCGGAGGCAAGAGATGGCTTAAGCCAAAGAGTTGGAGGTTGCTGTGATCTGTGGTGCCACAGCATTCTGCTGAGGGCAACATAGTGAGACTGTCTCAAATAAATAAATAAAATGATGTGTACTAAAGTTAGAACCTGGGGAAATTGCAGAGGTCTCTAGGCCTGTAGAAGACTGGACTGAGTGATAAGAGGAAGTTTTTACCTATGACACTCCCTGGCCCAAAAGGCTAGCCACCCCAAAAGTGGGTAGAGTTCAGGATGGCCACTTCCAGCAGCCATCTTTGAGTGAAGGCTGACTCACCATAGGCCCGTTGTTGATGTGGCCTCATTTTATATCGCATCCAGCCTTGGCATCTCAGGGATAGAGCCAGGTGAGAAGCCAACAGGGGTATGCGTATGTGTGCATGTAGGAAGAGAGGAAATCTTTCTTACTATCCAACAGGTAAAGAGCTCTTAGGGATATGGCAAAGACTTTTGGCATAGAAGGGAGCTAAGCCATAAGACTCATGCTGACCTTTCCCTTTGGCAAGGGGAAACTGGAGCCCTTTAGATAAGGTAGCAGTGCCACAGTGTGGAAGGGAAGACTCTTAAGAGGCAAAAGATGGCCTCAACTGGAAGAGTTGAGAGGGAGATGGCAGTGGGATAAGGGATCTCCCTCCTGATGTTTGCAGTGAAGTGTGTGACATCAGTGTCATGGGAGGAAGGCCAACCTGGAACCTTAATGAAGGTCTGACACCTCTCAGGGGATACTCAGCAAGAGTCACTGGGTGCCCTCGAGCACCCCAAGAGCCATGTCTCATCAGTTTAGTTATGTATAACTGTAGAAATTGGGGGGGCAGTAATCCTGGCACTCTAGGAGACTAGGGGGGAAGGATCCCTTGAGGTCAGGAGTTTGAGACCAGCCTGAGCAAGACCAAGACCCTATCTCTACTAAAAATAGAAATATTAGACAGGCATGGTAGTAGGCACCTATAATCCTAGCTACTTAGGAGGTTGAGGCAGGAGGATCACTTGAGCCCAGGAGTTTGAGGTTGCTGTGAGCTAAGCTGACGCCTGGGTACTCTAGCCTGGTCAGTAGAATGAGACTCTGTATTTTAAAAAAGGAAAAGAAAAGGGGGATATATATCCTATTTGAGGGATGTTTAGCAGCTTGGGGCACTGCTAAGGGCTGTGGGCGGGTGGTGGGGAGGAGAGATGGGGCAAAGTGTATAAATAGAGCATTGTTGAGAGGCAGCATATGTGGGCACCCTGGGGGTCTGAGAGGAGGTGCAGAGCCAGCGAGTTCTAGGGAAGAAATAGAGGCAAGCTGTGGGGAGGAGTGGGGTCACACTCCAAGAACGTTGAAGTTAATGAGAAAATGAATGAATGGTGAGGTAGAGAGAAGCAAGTTCTGGATCATTTAGAGTTTGGGGGGAAAGGATTTCAAGGAGGTTGCTTGGGACATTGGTGACTGAGCAGAGGATATGAATGGTGGGGCAGCATTGGGTCAGACCAGGAAAGTGGAGAGGCTGCAGGATGTGAGTCTGGGGCAAGAGGCAGCAAGGCCCCTCAGAACAGTTGTTGTGTGCTGGGGGGAACCCATGTTCCCAGAATTCCAAGCCCACTGGGCAGGGGCATGGACCAGAATACAGGCATGATCTCCAGTAGCCCTGTAAGGCTGAGCCCCTGGTCACTGCAGACTTGTCCCTGCAGTTGGCCGATGTGTTGGTTGATATGGAGAGATGCTTTGAGGTACTGGTGACCTGGAGGCTGCTGCTCAGAGTGTCTTGCTGTCCTTTACTCTGTCCCCCAGTCCCTGAAGAGGAAGGAGAAGGAATATGAGCATGAGATGGAGCGGCTGGCTCGGGAGAAGATAGCCACACAGCAGCGGCTGGCAGAGCTCAAGCATGAACTGAGCCAGTGGATGGACGTCCTCGAGATTGATCGCGTGCTCCGGCAAACAGGCCAACCTGAGGACGACCAGGCCTCCACCTCAACTGCCTCTGGTGAGCCCAAGCCCCTGTGCTGGCCATACCACCCTCAAATGCTGCACCCTGCACCTCAGATTCCAGCCTCCCTGGCTAGGCTTTTGCCTACTAGACAAGACACCCCCTACCCTAGCCCCATCATATCCCCAGGCACCCATGGGCATCTGCACCTCTAACCACTTGTTTCCCAAGCTCTTCTGACCTGCTCCCTGCCCCATGTTCCCCAACAGAGGGTGAGGACAACATAGACGAGGATATGGAGGAGGACCGGGCAGGCCTAGGCCCACCTAAGCTGAGCCATCGTCCCCAACCGGAGCTGCTGAAGTCTACCCTGCCACCCCCCAGCACCGCCCCCGTGCCTCTGCCTCCACACCCACACCCAGTGGCCCTGTCTCCTGCTCACCTCCCTGTGCAGCAGCAGCCGCCACAGCAGAAAACCCCTTTGCCAGCTCCTCCTCCCCCACCAGCTGCCCCTGCCCAGACGCTGGTACCAGCTCCAGCCCATTTGGTGGCTACGGCTGGGGGTGGCTCTACGGTCATTGCCCACACAGCCACCACCCACGCCTCAGTCATCCAGACTGTGAACCACGTTCTACAGGGGCCGGGTGGCAAGCACATCGCCCACATCGCCCCCTCGGCCCCCAGCCCTGCTGTGCAGCTGGCACCTGCCACGCCCCCCATTGGCCACATCACAGTGCACCCTGCCACCCTCAACCATGTGGCCCACCTTGGCTCCCAGCTGCCTTTGTACCCACAACCCGTGGCAGTGAGCCAGCCTGTGGCGGTGAGCCACATTGCCCATACCCTCTCGCACCAGCAAGTAAATGGCACAGCCGGGCTGGGGCCACCAGCCACTGTCATGGCAAAGCCAGCCGTGGGGGCTCAGGTGGTCCACCACCCCCAGCTGGTAGGCCAGACAGTGCTTAACCCTGTGACCATGGTCACCATGCCCTCCTTCCCAGTCAGCACACTCAAGCTGGCTTGAGGATGAGGCCACTCAGAGGCCCCCAGTGGGGGCAGGGAGGGGGACCTATCCCCCACTGTCCCACCCACCAGCTCCACACATTCCAGCCAGGCCCAGGCCCACCCCCACCCCATATCCACCCCCAGGCCTCCTAGGGGAAGGGGGTATAGAGACTCTGAGCCAGGGGAGGGAGGGGCCACCCCAGGGAGTTGGGCACAGGGCTGGGGGTTGCCTGCTGCACTAGGACTTGATAAAATGACTGATGAGAGATACTCTGAACGTGCCGCCTGTCTGGCCTGGTGCCAGCTCCAGTGCTGTTCCTGCTTCCCCACCTTGTCCCCTGAAATCAGTGCGATGTGGATGTTGTGTTCTCCGAATTCTCCCTTCCCTGCCCACCTTCCCATTCTGCTGCTGCTGCTGCTGCTATTGCTATTGCTGTCTGGTGAGGTAGCCAAGCGTCCCAGGCCTCCCCCCGGATTTTCAGTGTTCTCTTTTCAGGCCTTTGGAGGGGAAATAGTGTAGGCAGAACTGAAGCCACTTGGCCCAGAAATCTTGGGACAGGATTGGTGGGGGCCTTCCCCTGAGCACAGAGGACAAATCCTAGAAAGGGGCTGGTCTGGAGTCCTACCCAGACAGGTTAGTGCCCTAGCCTGGGGCTCTCTGATGCATTTGCAGTCTCTGTGATTCCTTACAGTAGAAAGTCTTTTTAATGATTCTCTACCAACAATAAACCAAACCCAAGCTGTTACCAAGCTTCCTGAATACCCCCATCCAGTCCCTGCCACTGGGCTCTTGACCTCAGGAAGGCAGGCTGGGGGTAGGGAAGGAGGGGCTTGGTTCTGCCCCTGACTCCTGCAGCCTGGGTCTGGACATTTGTTCCTATCTTTGGGCTTGGCTCTTCATTTCAAGAAGGCAGCAAGGAGAGGTGCTTTGCTCACTCCCCTGTTTCCTTCCCTCTGCTTGGTGCTGTGCATTGCCCCAGGGAATGGGGGCCCCTTGCAGCTTGGGAACCTGTGAACCAGCATCTGGTCTTGGTTCCAGGAGCCTTAGAAGCTACATTGCTGAGTCCTCAGGAAGTTAAATCCTTCCCTGAACAAGCCCTGGGGACATGCATAAAAAGTGGGGTTAGGGCTGGGCCTTCAGTAACTGAGGAGGAGAGCTGCTTCTGCTTCAGACTCTCTGCCTGTCATCTCTGCTTCTGAATATCCCCTTCTCTGATGGACAGTTTTCAGAGAGCCCTCCCTGAGGTACTGCTGTGCACTACTACCTTTCTCTGAGAAAGGTCCTTAGTTGGGCCAAGGACTGGGCTTAGCCTGGGATGGAGAGTAATAGGGGTCCAGTGTTGGGGATGCTGCTCTCCCTGCCTCTGCCTTGGCAGGCTGCTTTGGCTTCTCTTTGTATGTGGTGTTTATTGTAAGTGGCCTTGTGTCAAACACAGTTACATGCACATGTGGCTCCCCACCTGGACACACACCAGTGGGCTTTCAGTGTGGGAGGAGTGTCCCTAGGTGTGAAGTTTGCATTGACAAGTGGGGCAGGGTTCTGGACAGGGAAGGGGCCAGAGGGTAGAGTTCAGGATTCTCTGGAATGCTCTGGCAGGCACAGAAGAGCCAGCATAGATCTTGAATATTCTCCCATTCAATTCCAACCTGGTTCTGGAGACCACCAGGGGACTTTCTTATTCTTGTCTGTCTCTACTGGGGGTGGAAAAGGGGCAGCTAGGAACCAGGTTTCTACCCTCAGAGGGCCAGAAGAGGGAGCCCCACAGCCCTGCACAGCATCCCTCCTACATGAGCTTGCTGCCTTCCTGCAGCTGCAGCCACCTACACCTAACACCTTGGCTCTTGGGGAGCCAGTTTTGTTCCCATTTGACGACAATGGAAAGAGCAGAAGGAGAGTCCAGGGCAGGCCTGACATACCAGGACAGTCAGAGCAGCTTTGGCAACCTTGCCCCTCCCTCAGTCTGTCCACCTCTCCCTGCATCCTGAGGCCAGTCGCCCCTGGGGCCTGCACAGATACCTCATCATCTACTCACCGCCCCCAGCAGTGGGGCCTCCAAATCTAGTGCCGAATGACTATGTCCAGATTGGTGACGATGGGTGTTGCTGTTGTTTTTGTTGTTCGTGAACGCTGTGACGCTGTGTGCCCAAGTGGGCAGCCACCACCCAGCCCTTCTTTGGGCATCTCCCTCATCCGACCCCTCACCCAGAGCTGTCAGGACTACATCTGTCCTCACCCTGTGGGACCGCCTGCCCCTTCCCTCCCTAGCCCTTCCAGCCTGGGACATACACATACTTCTTACCTCTCATGCGTGTTTGACCTTTTGATGTTCAGAGTGACTTACTGGCTGGGAGTCTTTACCTCGGGGAGAGGGGGTCGTTGGTTCCTTGGGGGAGCCAAAGAAGGGCAGGGAACTCCTGGAGGGTAATTGGGGGATCATCCTAACCCCTGCTCTCCCTGCTCTCTCCAGGAACAGCTTCTCCCCCCATCCCAGGGTCCCACCCCCAACCCCCAAAGAGGTGGCCCTTGTTTACAGTGAGGACTCAGTCACTGTGTCTCTGTTTCCTGAACTATAAACTGTAGCGACCCCAGACTGTAGAGATTTTTATGTGTTTGGATACATCTGCTGTGTGGGAAAAAAAAAAAAGTTCAAAAACCCTAATTTTGTATATATTGTATTTTTACTATTGAACTGTATTCTAGTGGCTGTTCATGTTCCAAGACTTTAGATATTGAGACATGAATACTATCTATGTAATAAGCACTTGCCTGGAATAAAATATAAAACTGAAATAAACCTGCACTGAAACCTGAGATGGAGTTGCTGACCAGCAGCATCTGGGTCATTTTATTGCAAAGGAGGCAGAGGCCTATTGGGGAAGACATCCAGCCAGAAGCAGCAAGGGATCACCTGTCCTTAACAATTGAGGGGCATTGTCCTTAAACACCTTGTAGCTGGTCAACTTTAGAAAAAGATCCAGAACCTCCCAGTTCTGATTCTGATCCCTCAAAGAACTGTAAAAACTGCAGTTCTGGTCTTAATACTTTTGCAAAGCTTTGTATTTCCTCAAACCATTTTTACAAACATTATCTAATTTCATCTTTCAACAGCCCAGTGAAGTAAATAAGCCAAGAAGTAGCCCTGTTTTGGCAGATAAGGAAACAGGTTTGAGGTGGCCAGGTGACTTGTCACATAGCTTCCTTGGGACCTTGCTAGAGTTACAGTCAGATCTCTCAAGTCAGTACAGAGTTCCCTTAGCATTTGCTACCCTTCTCCCTGGGCCAGTCTTAGCAATAATGATCCATTATAAAAATTGTAGAGGGCCACCAAGCATGACAGTATGTGCCTATAGTTCTAGCTATTCAAGAGGATTGCTAGAGGTGTTCAAGACCAGCTTGAGCAACATAGTAAGATCTTGTCTCAAGAAAGACAAAAACAAAAAACCCACACATAGAAAAAAGGTAGGGGGAATTGCCCCAGCATCTGGACATAGGACATGAGAGGCTTCCTAAAGAAGAGACTTCTGGGGTTGTAGTCATGACAGGTCACTCACAGAGTTCATAAAACTGTCCTTCAGAGAAAGGAAGTAGAAGGGGAAGATGTTGGAGATCAGAAGTCAAAGAATACTGAAAACCGCAATGTCAGTGTTCTCCGCTCTACATAGGCCTTCAAGACCCTTGTCCTGTAGCTGCATCTCTCCCCAGGGTCCAGATGAAACTAGCCTTTTGGAAGCTGACTTGAGTCTAAGCAAGAGGAGTGAGGTGGGCATCCATTAGCTGGGTGAGCTGTAAACCAGGCTGCCTGGTCTTACATCTACTCCCTGTTAGCACCTGACTCCTACTAATCTCAGCAGGAGGAACTGACTCTACCCCATTCTGGGGTTGGTGGAGGGAGGGGTACTCCTGATGAAGTGAGTGGTGGCCACAAATGTCTTGGGGTTGTGTTCTCGGAAGAAGGGCTCACCTCAAGGAAGTTCAGACCCAGTCCTCCCTGCTGCCCCACCATAGCAGCAGCGCTTTCACTTGTGAGAAGCAGGCTCCCTCTGCTGGTAGTTCAGGGAAGAGCTGGGTCATTTCCCCTGGCCTCCAATTGCCACTTTAGGGAAAGGGGTTACCCTTCCTGAGTGCTCACTAAATGCCAGGCACTATACTCAGCACTGGAGACAGATGAAGACCCTGCCCTGGCAGGAGTGACTCAGTTGTTAAATCTTAAACATAGGCAGAAGCTGTGCTCAAAAGACAATTCCCCCCATCTCAGCTGGAGCTTGTAAGAGAAGGATTTGTGGTCAGAGTAATGGGGGGAAAAAAAATCAAAAGTATGAATCCAGTTGCCTCACACCAGTTCCTACTCTATCAAAGAAAATGACATGACGCTTGGCACCCATAGCTCAGTGAGTAGGTGAGTAGGGTGCCAGCCACATACACCAAGGCTGGCAGGTTCGAGCCTGGCCCAGGCCTGCTGAACAACAACAACTCTAAACAAAAAAATAGCCGGGTATTGTGGCAGGCACCTGTAGTCCCAGCTGCTCAGGAGGCTGAGGCAAGAGAATTGCTTAAGACTAAAGAATTTGAGGTTGCTGTGAGCTGTGATGACATAGCACTCTACCGAGGGTGACATAATGAGACTCTGTCTCAAAAAAAAAAAAAAAAAAGATGATGTGACTTTCCAAGGGTGAGAGCTTACCATGCGTTTCACTCTCCCCACCTATAAGACTGCCCCTGCTCACAGCAGACCCATGATTTTGGCTATGGGATTCCCTCTAGTCCTAGAATCCCACCCAGACCTCTCATGGTCTGGTATTGAGACATTAATACTATCTGTGTCATAAGCAATTGCCTGGAATAAAATATAAAGCTGAAATAAATGTGAGAAGGCATAGGAGCGTGCAAAGAAACTGGGCTGCTCGCAATCTAGCTTATCCCTGGGTCTTTGGTGAATCTCTTTTAGGTGGTCATAGGAGAGAGAATTGTTACTTTCTTCTTTGGTTTTTTTTGAGACAGAGCCTCAAGCTGTCCCCCAACTCCTGGGCTCAAGCGAGTCTCCTGCCTCAGCCTCCCAAGTAGCTGGGACCACAGGCGCCCGCCACAACACCCGGCTATTTTTTTGGTTGCAGCTGTCATTGTTGTTTGGCGGGCCCAGGCTAGATTCAAACCCGCCACCTTAGGTGTATGTGGCTGGCACCTTAGCCACTTGAGCCACAGGCGCCAAGCCTGTTATTTTCTTCTTATTATTATTTGGTACCGGGTCTTGCTCTGTCACCCAGGGTGGAATGTAGTGGTGCAATCATGGCTCGCTGCAGCCTCCAACTCTTGGCCTCAAACAATCCTCCCACCTCGGCCTCCCAGCGTTAGGATTACAGGTGTGAGCCTAACTAGTAGGGAGGGCAACAGAATCAGTGAGTGGGGGAAGGCCCACTGCCCTAGAGGCTTAACAAATTGCCTGGCCTCAGAGCTGTCCGCGCAGCCTGGGCAGCTCTGGCTACTAATCTGCTTTCTGTCCCAAAAGCTGGACTCAACCTGCCAGGGCCATGGGATGGGATTTTCACCTCTTGAGTGAACTGACTACAGGCCCTAATGTCCAGAAAGCCAGTATCTCCTAGAGCCAGAAAACAGGTTGGGTGACTGTACTCCTCTACCTGGAGCCATGAATGGTGAGCTCAACCAGTGACACTCTGGGGTTGAGGAAAGGCAGAAAAAGAGGTTAGTGACCATATTATTATATGCGGGCCTTTTCCAAACCTCATAATCCCTCCTGATACTCCCCCCCCGAGACCCAAGTCTGATCTAAGAATTTCAGAGACAGTGTCCAGTGGGTGACAGCCCACTCCTGTTGCCCTCTCCTACCAGGTATGGCTCACACCTGTAATCCTAACACTGGGAGGCTGAGGTGGGAGGATTGCTTGACGCCAAGAGTTGGGGGCTGCAATGAGCCATGATTGCACCACTGCATTCCACTCTGGGTGACAGAGCAAGATCCTATACCAAATAATAACAGGGCCCTCAGATGCTGGAGGGGCCAGGAGGCAGTCAAGGAAGGAGTGGAACAGGGCCTACTCTTATCCCCAGGCTGAAGGAGCCCCTGGTCAATCTGAGATGGGTCCTCCACAGGGCAGTGACTACTTGAGGTTTAGCCACCCCCCTCCCAGCTCCCTGAGCAGCCCACAGCCCTCTCTTGGCAACTATAGTTCCCTTTTTGCCACCCTTGCCTTCTGGAGATGGCCCTTTTCACTGCTTAGTCGTGGAGCTTGTAGAATTCCCCATCACTGTCTCTCAACGTCCAGCTAGTCCCACAAGCAGCCCCCAGAGCCTTGAATGTTGCCAAATGCTATGTTTATTAGTCTGTTACACTGAAGAGTATAGTTTCTGAGCCAAAAAACATACACACTCTGCTCCTCACAAAACCACTGCGTCACTAAGGCAGGCACACAAATGGCCAACAGCTTGGTGGAGGCCAAAGACTCGTGACAACAGGTATGGACACGTGGGGTGGGCTGGCCCCCAAACAGGCTGTGCGGTGCCCAGGGGCAGGTGAGGGCTGGGAAGGCTGTGCTGGATGCAGAAGGGCTGCTGGGCCCTTTCTCATGTTTCTCAAATGCAGGAAGTCTGCCAGACCCTGGCGACTACTAGATAGGACTTAGCCCAGGCATAGCCTCCAAGTCCCAGGGTAAGGCCTCACCTGCATGTGTTGGAGTGGAGGGAAAAGGCGATGACAGAGCAAGCAGCATGCCTGGGGTCAAGAGGTATGCCCTTCCTGGCACCCATGTGAACGTAGCTTCTTCAAGGAGTTCCTAGGCCTCTTGGCATCCCAAGAAGCATATGGAAGGCAGAGCCAGCCTTGCTTCCCACCAGGGACAGACATGGGAGACCCAGGCATGCCCCACCGCCTGCAGCCCCAGGGACTCAGCAGATGCCTGGGACAGACAATAGGCTGCCCTGAAGCTCTGAGGCTTGTCCCTGAGAGGAACTGTGACAGAAGTGCTTCCCTGCAGAACTGCTCTGTGATTCCTCTCAAGAGCACGTGCTCCGACCCTATTCCAGATCATCCAACTGGCAAGAGCATCTTTACAGTTTCCAGGGCAGTATCTACTGCATACAGCCAGGGCAGGGTGGCAAGAGACTGTACAGACACACGTGGGTGCACTGTACAGAGTGGGGAGTGGCAGTGGCAGTGGCAGTGCTGCTGAGGTGGGCTGCTCCCACCCAGGGCCCACATCTTCTAACTGCCCCAGAATCTCAGGGGAGGGCCTGGAAGGTACCCAGGTCTCTTGCACACATGGCTGAACTGCCCCAAGCGGGTCTGGTGTGCACGCGATGCACCAGACTGCAAAGGGATTCCCAGAAGAGCAAGTGCAGAACCCTTCCCCCACACAACCCTTGCCAGGGAGGGCCCAGACCATAATAGCCCCTGCTAACTTTATAGGGCCCCAGGTTGACTCATGGGGAACAGTCCGGCCTGAGGCTACAGGTGGCAGTGGGGCTATTCCCAGATATTTGGGAGGAGAGCAGAGTAGACATTCCCCAAGGCAGCTGCTCCCTGAGGCCGACCCCTCCTATCCCTGCCCTGGTGTGAGGGCATCCTGGCCCCTGACTTGCCCTCCAGGGCCAGCAATGCCTGGAGTCCAATCCCAGGCTCACAATCACTTTGTTAGGAACACAGTTGGATAGGCAGGGTCAGCTGGAGGTCAGGGCAGTCAGGGCTGTGACACCCCTGGCCCTCTCGCTCCTGTAGCCCAGGGGCTTGGGGCCCGGGCTCTACACAACAGCTGCAGCTCTCACTTGTTCTCTATGAGCATCTGCACCTTGTGAACGAGGTCCCGGGCAATCCGCAGGATCTCCTGGGCATCGTGCCGCTCAGCCCGCTCTGAGGGAAACACGGGTAATAGTAAGGAGGCCCAGAGAGAGGGTAGTAGGCTGGAGGCTGTGGCTGGCTGCTCTGTTGTTTCTACCTGCTGGATTCTTGTTTTTTTAAAAGATAGGATCTCACTATGTCACCCAGGCTAGTCTCAAACTGTTGGCTTCAAGCAATCCTCCCACCTCAGCTAGATTCCTGACACCCTACCTATGGGGGGAAGGACCCCAGAATTCCTGAGAATCCTCTAACTCTGCACAGGACAGAGGTAGAGGCTGGAGGTGGTGGTGGTGGGGCCTGCTGAGTGCAGCCAGGACGACTAGACCAGTTCATACCATTGAAAAACTTGATGATGTCAGTGAAGTCCATGTTGTTGTCGCGGATAATCTCTCTGTAGGCCTCTACCAAGGCAAGGGCGATGAACAGGACAAAGTGCTCTGATGAGATGTGCTTGGCCGCCCAGATCACCTCCCACACAGCAAACACATCCTCGTACAGCAGCTCTGGGGACAGTAAGGGGCTGGTGCTCAACGAGTTCCAGCCACATGGCTGGGGCTAAGGCTAAGCCTGGCTGGCTGGTTATTGGTGTCTAGGTGGAGCCATGTAGGGAGTCAGGGCACCATCTGGCCAAGGTCATAGGATTCTCCGTTACACATAGCCTAGTTCAAGAATGGGGGTTTTGTACCCAAGACCCCACTCTTCTCTTCGGTAATTTCTGCACTCTGGGTTCCTGCAGACTGTATCTGTACTTCACCAGAACAACTCACTTTTCTTGGGGGGGGGGGGCCCAAAGGGTTGGGTGGTGCCTGTGACTCATTGAATAGGGTGCCGGGCCCATATACCAAGGGTGGCAGGTTTGAACCCAGCTGTGGCCAAACTGCAACAAAAAAATAGCCAGGCATTCTGACAGGTGCCTATAGTCCCAGCTACTTGGAGGCTGAGGCAGGAGACTCGCCTAAGCCCAAGAGCTTGAGATTGCTGTGAGCTGTCACAACATAGCACTCTGCTGAGGGCAAAAAGTGAGACTGTCTCTAAAAAAAAGAGAGAGAGACAAGGTCTCTGGCTAGGCACCTATAGCTCAGTGGTTAGGGCACCAGATATTTACACTAGGGGTGGCGTGTTTGAGCGCGGCCCGGGCTTGCTAAAACAACAATGACAACTATAACACAAAAACAGCTGGGTGTTGTGGCAGACCTATAGTCCCAGCTACTTAGGAGGCTGAGACAAGAGAATCGCTTAATCTCAAGAGTTTGAGGTTGCTGTGAACAGTGATACCATAGCACAAGGACGATGTAGTGAGACTCTTGTCCCCAAAAAAATAAGAGATAGGGTCTCCCTCTGTCTCCCAGGCTGGAGTACAGTGGCATGATTATAGCTCAATGCAGCCTCAAATTTCTGGGCTCAAGCAATCCTCCCACCTCAGCCTCCCAAGAAGCTAGAACTACAGGCACATACCACCATACCTAGCTTAATTTTTCTTTCTTTTTTTTTTTTAGAGATGGGGTCTTGCTATATTGGCCAGGCTGGTCTCAAACTCCTGGGCTCAAGTGATCCTCCCACCTCAGCCTCTGAGTAGCTGGGACTATAGGTACATGCCCCTGTGTTGTACTCAACTCTACTTTTATAGGACTTAACATCTTGGCACTCAGGGATGCTTTGGCTTGAAAAAAGTTCTGAAAACCCTGACTTATTAGAATGTTGACTGGCAAGCCTGTCTGCACTTGGGAATCACCTAGGGAGCCTTTAAGAACACATACCCCCAGGCAGCCATGGTTAGTAAATCTGGAGCTTGGTGGCACCCAGGGCACTGGTAGTTTCTTTCTTTTTTTTTTTTTTGGCCAGGGCTGGGTTTGAACCCACCACCCTCAGCATATGGGGCCAGCGCCCTACTCCTTGAGCCACAGGCACCGCCTGGCACTGGTAGTTTTTAAAAGGTCCCCAGATGGTTCCCAAGTACATTTATGACTAAGAACCACTGGCTTTGGGGAAGAGGAACCTCCCACTATCCCTGACTCTAGCCCCATGATCCAACCCACTTCTGACCTCTCTTAAAATCCAACAGGAACCAGCGGTAGCAGAAGTAGAAGTGGGTGTAGTCTCCATTCTGATGCATCAGCTCAAACAGCTCTGAGTCCAGGATCTTACATAGGCGAGGAAAGGGAGAGAGACTGAATCCTGAACTGATGCTGCCTCTCTCCACCCCACCCCCACCATCTTCCATGCCCAGGGGAGGGTGGGGTTCCCAGACCTGCCTGTGCACCCCATAGCCGCCCTCCCTACCCTTCACATCTCCTAAGGTAGGGGTTGCATCTCTGGGTATATTGTTTTTAGAGTTATACCACTTTCTTTTTAGATAGTCTCACTTTGTCACCCTCAGTAGAGTACCATGGTATCATGGCTCACAGCAATCTCAAACTCTTGGGCTCAAGTGATTCTCTTATCTCAGCCTCCCAAGTAGCTGGGACTACAAGCACCTGCCACAATGCCTGCTATGTTTTTAGAAATGAGGTCTCACTCTTGCTCAGGCAAAACACCCTCCTGGGCCTCCCAGACTGCTGGGATTACAGGCGAGTCACCATACCCAGCTGAGTTACACCATTTTCATCAATCCCTACTATTCTCCAGAACTTTCATGGGAACAAGCATTCACACATGCATACTCAATCTGTGACACTGAAAACAATGTTTTTTAAAATTAAAGAAATTAAGCTTATATGTAAAAGACATTTTTGGAATGTTCCCTGGAAAGGGAGGACATGCCCAGTTCTGCCTGATCATGTATCCGTGGCAGCATACCTGGATGAGAGATCGCATATTGGCAAAGTGGGTGTCCATGGCACCCCCATTGGGGAAGTTCTGGCTCATCCTCTTCATGAGGTGGCTGAAACAGCTATAGGCCAGCTGATCTGAGGGGAGACGGGAGTAAAGCCAGCCGGGCAAGAGACAAGGCTGGCTCATGTTTACACCTTTCAAACCTACCTGCCTTCTTTTTTCTTTCAAGACAATGTCTCTCTCTGTCACTTGGATTTGAGTGCTGTGATATCATAGCTCACAGCAACCTCAAACTTTTGAGCTTAAGTGATCCTCCTGAGTAACTGAGACAACTACAGGCACTCACCATGATACCTAGCTAGTTTTTCTATTTTAGTAGAGATGGAGTCTCACTCTTGCTCAGGCTAGTCTCTAACTCCTGAGCTCAAGCAGTCCACCTGCCTCGGCCTCCCAGACCTAGCCATCTTCTTTCCTTTCTCTAGCTTACGTTAGCCCAATTCCAACATCATTTTAGGAAACCCCCCTTATTCCCTCACCATTGTCGAGGATGACCAGGAGAGGTGCCAGCAGGTCACACATGCCCTGCACATAGCCCACGTCCAGGTGCTCCCACACGTAGCTGAAATGCCAGGGACAGAGTCACTGTGGCTATGCTCCATCCTTCCCTCCTCTCAGGGATCCCCAGGGAGATGGCCAGTAGAGCAGCCTGCCATCCAGAAGTTAGCTTTCCCATGACCTTGAGGCACTTACTGTGCATCCCACCCTGGGAGACAGTAGGGAACATCCCAGGCCCCTGTCCCCAAGGCACTCAAAAGAGACAAGAGTCTAGCACAGCTTGGATGTGGGACAAGGTTAGAGAAGTCAGGTAAGACTTCGTAAAGAAGTATGGCTAAAGCTAAGATCCCAAAGACCTCTAAGAATGAAGAGGGGTGGGGTGAGGGATGTTGAGGAAAAAAGTGTTCCAGTCAGGAGGAGCCAAGTGTGATTCAGGGACAGGATAGAGGAGCAGGGCACCTTCCAGACCTAACCTTTCATAGAACAGCCGGCAGCAGGGTATGAGACATGGTCCCTACCTCCCACCCAACCCCTACCCCACACAGCACCTGCACATAATGTCTCGGAGTCTCTCAAGGTTGGGGGACGTGAAGTACCAGTAGTTGCGGTCACATCTCTGCACGTCCTTGTCTATGCGGTGCAGATTTAAGGCCACGGTGTCCAATAATTCTATCTGGAAGAGTGGAGTGCTGTCAGGGGTGAGACTGACCAACCCCCCTCAGATTGGGGCAGGAGGTGCCCCAACGACAAACTGCAGCAACACGGGGAACCCAGGGAATTCAGAGAACACAGTCTTCTTGGGCTGCTGAGAAATGGGCTAGTGCTCCCTTACAGGACAGATAGAGCAACCCCACTTTCCACCCTGCCAGCCCGTCCCCAAGCTTTGGAATATCAGGGAGGCCTCTGGGGCCAGCTGGGAACAATGCCTGAGGGACGCCCACATACAGTGTAGGCAGCAGCACACACAGCCGCAAGCTCCTCTCCTGCCTCCAGCTCTCTGGCCTGAGAAGCCTTCTCCTGGTTGGGATCTTGGGGCTCGGAGAAAGTGTGGGCTGCAGGGGCCGGCTCACTGGACCCTTCCTCCCTACCGCCGTCTTCCTCTTCGAAGCCCACGCTCTGCCCCTCATCTAGGCTCGACTGGATGCCCGAGGCCACGGAGTAATTGCGAGAAGATGGCAGTCCTGAGTCTGGAGAGTCAAACTCCACTGACTGCTGCTGCTCCACCACGGCCATGCCCGGGGTCTCGGCTCCCAGTTCCTGGTCAGGCTTTGGTCTGGAATCTTCAGGTCCGTGGGGCCCTGGGGGCTCCAGCTCATCCACAGAGATAAATACCTGGTAGGGTTGAAGAGACAGCAGCTCCCACCTGCACTCCAGCCCCTTCCTGTAGTCCGTCTCCTCCCATGGTCAGAATGGAGCAGGAATTGAGAGTTCTCTTCACTCCCCTACGCCCACCGTGGCCTCCAACATTGCCACCACTGGGCACCAATCCAGCTTCTGACCCACCCACCCCCCACCTCCAAGGCAGAGAGAAACAAGGTCTCTGGGTAAATATGTCTTGAGCCCTGTCCACTCAAGCACTCCAAGGCTTCCAGTGGCTGCTGAAAAGAAGGGAAACCAGAGGCCTGGACACTCAGTGGCTAGTGTCAGCTGAGTCTCAATCTATAGATGCCTCAAGTCACCAGACCAGGAGAGTGTCCTCAGTGTTCAGGTGTACCTGCTGAAGCACCCTGGGTGAAAGCCCACCAGAGGTTTTAGAAAAAACAAGATTTTCTTTATTTCAGTACTCAACACTCAGCAGCCCAAGACAGGAAGTTTCTACAGTCATCTACATTAGCCCTCAGGCAAGGTGAGGAGAATTAAGATGTAAAAGGAAACATTCTACTGTTTGGAAACAATGGACCAATCACAGGTAAAACAAGAGACATACACACAGACTGATTTTGGTCATTATTTTTCTATTTAGAGTTAAGTTGGGAAAGGGATGCTAAGAGTAGAAGCATGAAGTATGGGGTAAGGCCACAACACTGCTCTGAGGGAATCAGGAGCCTCAGAGCACAGCCAGCAAGGAAGGGAAGGAGGCTGCCATCTGTGAGCTAAGCAGCTGGACACTAGTATGGACTTTCACAAAACCCAAAGGCAGGGAGAAGGAGAACACATTCATGAATAGGGCATTGAGAACAAAGCACATGGGAGAGAACACAGGGTCTTGTTGTATTTAACTCTTGCTTCAGCAGGGTGCGGTGGCTCACGCCTATAATCCCAGCACTCTGGAAGGCTAAGGCAGGTGGACTGCCTGAGCTTAGGAGTTCAAGACCAGTCCGGGCAAGAGTGAGACCCCATCTCTACTAAAAATAGAAATACTAAAACTAGGCAGGCATGGCGGACCCCTGTAGTCCCACCTACTCGGGAGGCTGAGGCAAGAGGATCTCTTGAGCCCAAGAGTCTGAGGTTGCTGTGAGCTGTGATGCCACAGCACTCTACTGAGGGTAACATAATGAGACTCTGTCTCAAAAAAAAAACAAAAAAAACCAGAAAGTCTTGTTTCAACTTAGATTTTGTTAATATTATTAAGGATTTGGTAAAGTAAAAAGAATACACATTATCTAAAAAGGTTTTACTATAAAGTAAAAAGAATGCACATTATCTAAAAAGGTTAAAGAAAAAACAAATTAATAAAAGAATGTCCTTGTCTCTCTCTCCCCCCTTCTCCTCACCTCTCTCCTCTGCTCTCTCTTTCTCTTCTCTTCCCCACTTTCTCTTCTCCTTTTCTCCCCTCCTTTCTCTGCAGCCTCCCTCCCCCACCAGTAAAGATCTTTCATACAAGCAAAAAAAAAAAAAAAGTCCTTAAAAATGAAACTCATCAGTATTGGTTGGGCCAAGTAGGCATAGTTTAGAACTTGCTGTTCTAAAGACAGGGGTGATGCCAGGAAGAACCACCCTCCCATGCTCTGCTAGCTTTGCATAGTTCATTCTATAAGGCAACAGACAGTATCACAGGGGAGGGGGCCTTCATCAGTAGACACCAGTGGGACCATTCTGACTGCTCCCTTGTTCTCTGGCCAATAGCTCTCCAAGAAGCTATAATAATCAGAGGATATGAGTAGAGAAGGGAAACCAAGACCAAGAGTTGGAAGTTTCTACCCAGAGATACTCGTCTTGTCAGTAATGGATCTAGGACTGGGACCCAGGGCTGCCTATTGCTAGCTCTGAGGTCTCTCTACAAGGACAGAAGGTTTCCCCTAAATCCCAGTGAACCTATCTTCCCTTACTAGTTGGTTCCAACAGAACACGATACCCAGAAAAGTTGGCAGCAGAGGGACAGCTAGCTATTTTTCAGTTGAAGAAAATGAGACAGACTCATTAAGCCTTCCCTCTAGGGCTCCACAGCTAGTATCAGAAGCCAGGCTAGTGCCCTGGACTACCATGCATAAATGCGAGTGGCTCCCCGCAGGCCCCCCACCCTCAAGGCCCCGTCTGGCTCACATCATTGCTGATGGTGGAATCTCGGTGGATGAGGCGCTGCACGTGGCTGTCGATGCTGCTGCCCGAGGAGAACTTGGTGAGTGTGGCTGGGTGAGCCTCCCGCTCGCGCTGCCTCACCACCACCTCGCAGGCCTTCCACTCCGCCAACACCTGCTGGTACCTTGCTGCCACCACTGCATCCACCTGTCCTCAGACCACACCATGATCATGATGGGAGGGCTGTATCAGGCCTTCCTCTGCAGGGCTGGGCAGGCACTGGGCCTCTGGCCCTGAGTCTTAGAGGCTGGGACAGCCAGAGACTAGAGAAGGTTCCCAGGGTGGGGACAGTGGAGCCTCCCTGCTAACATCTTCTGCCATGTTTCCTTCCAGCCGGGAAGGGGCCGAGGCTTACGAGGCGTCTGGGGTCTGGACCCAGCCTCCCATCTCCCCAGCCCCACAGGGATAGACTCCCCTAACCTGCTCCATCTCCTTCTTGCTCATGCCAAACTTGTAGTGGCCAAGCAGAAAGGGCCAGACGTCCTTGCGGATCTCATGCTCCACACCTCCATAGTAAACCTGCCGTAGCAGCTCCAGCTCCTTGTAGTTCTGAGGGACCCAGGAGTAAAGACTATGCAGCTCCACAGTCAGCATGGCCCAGCTGAGCCCCTTCCCATGGAGAACTGGGGCCCAGGATGGACTTTAGTCACTCTGCTGATGCTCAGGCAAACCTTGCTTTGGGACAGCCATGTCCTCCTGTGCCCCAAATGAGATCTAGTTCCACCCTCTTTCCTTATAGGGCAGGAAACAGCCCAGAGAGAGGAAAAGTTCTGCCTGGGGTCACAGGGCAATGTGGAGGCAGACACAGCTCCCGTCCAGTCCCCTTCCCATGTAAACCCACTGTACGGGATTCTACCCAATGGGATTCTACTATGACCCAGGTCATCCATGGCCATCAGTCTTCCCCCCTCAACCCCATCCACCTCACATTTTATCTGGAACACCCAGTTGATCTACAAGCAAGTTGCTTTGCACCCACTGCTGCCTACCCTGCCTCTTGACCCAGCTCTGGCCCTGGAACCCCAGAGTTTATACCTTTTTGTCCTTCTGATACTTGCTCCACACATCCTTGGTGAGGCCTCCTGAGGCCCCGGGGGGCCGGTCAGGCGGGATAATGTTGTGATGCACCAGCGCTGACAGGTGGGTCCGCACCGTGGACAGGTGGCGGCAGTATGCCAGCCCTGCAGTGCCAGGAGACTGTGAGCAAGGCGCCTCCACTGCCCCCAGCCACTCATAGCCCCACCTCACCCCACACTCACAGCCATAGAAGGCCCGGGACACAATCTGCCTCTTCATGCTCTCACACAGTAGCCTGAGGGGCAACCTGTGAAAACAGCCTGGCTCAGAGAGAAGGAACCCATGGCCCCTATGGTGAGAGGAGGAAAAGAAGGACGGACATGTGAGCTGAGGGGACAGGTCAGGCACTTGGGATGATATATGGAGTGGGATCCACAGCCCAGTAGCATGTCAGCAGGCTCCCCATCCCTGCCAGCCACCCTTGATAGAGGTGCCTGTGGCCCTGCCTAGCCCCTAACAACCCAGGGACCTTTGGCAACTAACTTATTTTATTTTACTTTAATTAATTAATTTGTTTTTGAGACAGAGCCTCAAGCTATCACCCTAGGTAGGGTGCTGTGGCATCATAGCTCACAGTAACCTCCGACTCTTGGGCTCTTTAGTAGAGCCGGGGTCTTGCTTTTGCTCAGGCTAGTCTCGAACTCATGAGCTCAAGCAATCCACCTGCCTCAGCCTCCTAGAGTGCTAGGATTATAGGCGTGAGCCACTGCACCTGGCCTGGCAACTAACTTGACTTTAATAAATCTTGTTTTCTTCATGTGAAACTAGATACAGCCACCTGAGACCTAGGAGAAACAGTTAAGAGGGAACAGCTCACATGAAGCCCACTTGTGCTGCTTTTGACACATGGCAAATGCCCAGACATCTGAGTAACCTCAGATGTACAGCCTGACAGCAGAACCTATGTCACATCAGTAAGGGACACTCACAAGCACTGAGCACCTGTTATGTGCCAGGCACAACTCTGGATATTCACACAGTTATATCTCATTTAGTCCTCACAAGCGCCTTAGTAAGCAGGTGGTATTATTCCCATTTTATAGATGAGGAAACTGAGGCTCAAAAACATAGAGGCTCACAGTGACTTAGTTACTTGCCAAAGTCACATGGGTAGCAGAAGTGAAATTTGAACTCATGTCTGTCTAACTCCAGAGGTCACCCTGCCATACAAATTACACAGCCTCTAAGGACAGATGGACATGCACATAGACGGACACATTAGGGAAGCTGATATTCTGGCCCCCCCCCACTCACCGGTCAGGAACACAGCTGCAATGGCTAGGGGTCACATATGGGGAGCTGCCGGAGGAACAGGAGAGGCAGGAGGAGCCCTGACCACACAGGGGCTCCAGGTGCCAGGCTGGCAGGCTAGGTCCAAAGCCCTGCATCTCGATCATGTCGCCAGCATCTGAGGGCAGGAAAGGAGCGGTGGTCAGGGATTCAGAAATCTCCTCTCCCAGGCACCCTGCAGCATGCCCACCTCTGTGCCCAGAGCTGCAGCATGAAGTCACCCATTGGTGGAAAATCTCGGGAGTGGTGTCTGCCTGGTCCAGAGCCCAAAGATAGAAATGGTGGGGAGAGAAGGTACCTGACACTTCCCAGCCTCCACCAAGCCTGGAGAGGGTTGGCATGGTGTCTTTCTATATGAGATAAAATACTTGAGGACTTTTATCAATGAATGACTGTGGGTGTCTATCTCCATCTTGCTTCCAGCAAATGCTTGCTTTTCTAGAGGGGAAAGTAAAAGAAAGAACAAAGGCCTGAGTTCCCTAAAATGTTCCCAGTTAGCTTGGCCTTCAAGGATTCAGCTTGGCCCTCTTGGTCAAACTCTGAGATGCTCAGAAAGGTGCTTAGACTGCTTCAAATTCTGAGCCCTGCCCTCTAGGGGAGTCCCTACTAATCAAGGCTCCCCAGGGATGCCCAAGTCACCTGTCCTACAGGCCTTGCTCTTCTGAGAGAGACCAGATCTGGCAGCCAGTTATTAAGGAGGAACACTGCTCCCTACCTGGGCCAGCTGCCCCAGCTGCCAGATCCCATGGCAGCCTAGGTGGGTTCCTCCATTCTTGCCTAGCCTGACTGCAGTCAGCATGGTGGCCTCCTAGAAACACACTTATGAGCTGGAAGGAAGGGCAAAATGCCCAGGCTGCTAGGCTACCGTGGAGATGGGGATGAGGCTGGGCACACAGGCCCATCATCCAACATGTTAGTCATAGAAGAACGTGCCCCAGTGTAGCCTCAGAAGATAGCTCCTTGGACACGTCTATACCACCAGTAGACAGAGCCTTCTCAGCCAGCCAAGCTGGTCTGAATCAGAACTGAAGATCCTCGAGAGCTTCCAGGGCCCAAGTTGGGCAGGGCACTGCTCATGGGGGACTTTGGCGGGTCCAGTGAGCCACAGAGATAAAGCAAAGTGAAGGCAGGAAGTGAAAGGACTAGGAGGTGACACCAGGAGGGAGGAACAGAGCAGAGAAGAGTGAAGACAAGGAGAGAGAGAGCCGTATGTGCTGAGCAGACTCCTGCCAGTGCTGCTTCTCCTTCAGTCTAGAGGGCGCGGGCTCAGCCTGGGCCTTGCATGGCGTGGAGCAGGCCTAGGACTATTTTTTGTGGGAGCCAGACTCCAGTTCTGGGTGTGCCTTGCTGGAGAGAGCTGAGCTGAACCCCCTCCAGTCCCCTCAGGAGCTACCCAGCTGTGTCTGGGGCTTACTTCCCAGGCTCATGGCTGACATTTTGGTAGGTATCTGGCCCTTCAGCTCCACCAGGAGGCAAATTAAGGGAACATACTTGGTGAGGAGGGGCTGCGGCTCTGGGAGTGAGGAGGTTGCAAGCCATGCCTGAGACTCTGGGAAGGAGAGGGAAAGGACCAGTGCAGGTAGGGTAGGGCAGGAGCCCAATGCATGCCCCTGCAGCAGGCAGGAGAGAGGCCAGTCCTGGTCGGAGGCCCAGCCAGACAGGCAGCAAGCAGCAGGCAGGCAGGCAGGGAAGACAGCAGGTGCAGAAGGCAGGTACAAAGGGAAACAAGCTCATGCCCAAAAAGCAGGGCCTGAACAAGGCAAGTCTCCTGGGTCAATGCTCTTCACCTTAATTCTCCAGGAAGGAGCTGAACCAGCCAGTATTGAACACTGCGTCTCTGAATTAACCCAGTGCAGACAGCTGGAGCTCTGGAGTGACTGGGTGAGGGGCAGCAGGCTGGGCAGGGGGTCTCCTGGGTCAGCTTTGACTCTGACTCTCTCCTCTGAGTGTGAGGAAAGTGTAAAGCAAAACAATCAGGGTGGGTGAACCCTACAGCCCCTAAGACTCCGAGTGAAAGGTGCCTGGCCTGGAGCAGAATTAGAGTGAATAGCATCTCTGCTCTGAGGAGGAGGCAGCAGGAGAGGGAAGGGGAAAAGAGGGGGAGGGAGGGGAAATCTGGACACCCTGCCACTTGATTCACATGCACAAGTCAAGCATGTTGCAGGCCTGAAAAGCAACGGCTGACAGAACAGACGCAACAGTGTTGTCATTATGGACTGGAGTGGAGAGGGCTCCATCCTCCACCCCTCTCCACAACCACCTACAGATTCTGCTGTTATGCTTCTTTCCCTTTCCCAAGTATTGGGGGCCCAGGAGCTGCACAGAGTTGCCCTAGCCCCTGAGTTCCCCAAGGGGGTTCCTAAACAAACCCCAAGGCCTCTTGACCCTGGCAAGTGAGCCTGGAAGTTTCTCTGATCTTGAAAGCTTCAGCCCTAAGACTCATCAGGGATAGGCTTTCTATCACCAAGTCTGCCAGGCAAGGGCTCTGCTGGGACCTTCCAGCCTCCAGCTTAATGACCAGCTCATAGGGTAAGATAAGAAGGGGCTCCTTGACCTCTCCTAGTGATCAACCTTCCCACACAGCTCAAAGTCAGTTAATCTATAAACAAGCATCTGCCCTAAGTCCAGGTCTGCAAGGAACCAGGTGGCAGGTGTGTGTAGGCTATAAACACCAGAAATGGAATGTTCCCACCTGGGCCTGGCCTACAGCTTACATTGGAGGGGCTGGGAGGGAGCACAGGCACCAGGGCAGGAATGTGGCAGCAACAAGGGGCGGCGGCAGGGTGTGCTGGATGTGTGCTAAGCCACGGCCCTGGCTGCCCAGACATGGAGGATTCATTATTACTGGCATAGTGGCTGGGCTAAGGAATTGGGTCCCTTGGCAAAACTTTGTGGTAGAGTAAAAGGAGTGTGACATAGTCTTAAGACGCTCTCTGCAGAGGTAAGAAATGAGAAGCAGCGACTGATCCTGGGGCACAGGAATAGGAGAGGGGAGACTCCCTGATCTCTTCCTAACCCACCCTTTCCTTTTTTTTGAGATGGAGCCTCAAGCTATCCCCCTGGGTAGAGTGCCATGGCATCACAGCTCATAGCAACCTCCAACTCCTGGGCTCAAGCGAGTCTCCTGCCTCAGCCTCCCAAGTAGCTGGGACCACAGGTGCCCGCCA
>CAUYQV010002307.1:0-14630 GCA_963574575.1 Galagoides demidoff | reverse complement strand
TAACTGGGAGATGAAGTACAATGTCAAGGTGAAGAAGAAAAAAACAGATGAAGCAGGGGCAGGTAAGCAGCTACATTACCTGGAAGTGAAGAGAGTGAGAGATGTAGGAGTAGTAATACGCAGCAGGCAGAGTAAATTCATGATGTCTATTGTTCCATCAGCTTATCTTGCAGATGTATATTTTCATCCCAGATAGTGGCACCAAAATGTCAGATATTAAGGGACCAGAGGTGAGGTATGTGTTCCATTTTTGTGTTCCAAGTGTCAAGGAATGGCTGGTTCAAACCTGACACCTATCCCAGCCAAACTGCAACAAAGAAATAGCTGGGTATTGCGGCAGGCGCCTGTAGTCCCAGCTACTCTGGAGGCAGAGGGAAGATAATCACCTAAGCCTAAGAGCTGGAAGTTGCTATGAGCTGTCATGCCATAGCACTCTACCAAGAGCGACAAAGTGAGACTCTGTCTCTTAAAAAAAAAATGAGCAGAACAAGCAGCTATAAGTGTTTAAAACGGCAAATTTCATAAATAACTGTACACTCCAGAGAAGGAGCACATCTACATTCTCAAGGGGAGAAGACCCTGGGGTTAGTAAGATGTTTCCCCTTACATGGATTTTCCAATACTATGTTAAGTGGTGTGGTGGTAAAATATTCATGATTTTTCTTGGAAATGGGGAAACCTTCAGAATGGAGAGTTCTCCCATTTCTATCCCTGTAATCAATGGACACTATTTGTCATTGTCATTGTAGAGTATGATAGAACTGGTGTAAAGTGTACTATGTTAATGAAAATACATCACTTGAGCCTACTGTCATCTTACTTATATGCCCACTCCAAAATGCCTTTTTTCGGGTCTTGGCCATAACTCCACATTGTGGCCTCTCTAACTCTAAGATTCATTTTTGCAGAACAAATATCAGTTCAGTTTTGGGAAGCCTTCTTGAAATGTCAGATTGTGTTCTTGGAAGCCCCCTCTGCTCAATTTGTTCCTCTAAGTACGGACAAAGGATCTCCTAGTATCATCTGCCCCATCTCTCCTTAGCCCTACCCCTAGCAAGGTCAACACAAATTTAAGGCTGTGAGACATTACTGACATTTGTAGAGTATTTCTTCCATTTGAATTATCATTTGAAAAGCATGAGATATATTTCAAGATATTGTCCCACTCTTCACGTATGTAGAATTTCTCTATGAATTATTTTATGTCCTGAAATGAGTAGTAGTGGTTATAGGATTTGACACTTTCCTCATTTATAGGTGGTTTCTATGTTATAATTTTTTTATTTATACAATGATTTAAGCACTAAACAGTTGTCAAGCTCTTCACATTTGTAGACTTTCTTTTCAACATGAATTTTATTGTGTACAGAAAACAGTGCCTAGTGGCCTGACGCTTTGCCACATCTTCACATTGTTCGCATTTTTCCTCCTATGGTTTCTCTTATGTTTACTACGACTGAGGACCACTGAAAACCTTTGCCACATTATGACATTTAGAAGATTTCTATCCAATATGAATGTTCTTATGCGTAGTAAGGTTTGAGCTCTGGTTAAGGACATTGTCACACTGTTCACATTTGTAGGATTACTCTCCAGTTTGAATTCTTCTATACTTAGCATGCTATGAACACCAGGTAAAGGCACTGCCACAGTCTTCAAATGGAGGTTCCTTTCCTGTGTGATATCTTCTATATACAGTGGGGATTGAATGTGAGTCAGAGTTTGCCACACTGTCCATATTTATAAGGCTTCTCTCCAGAATAAATTCTTGAATGTCTAGAAAGGTTCAGACCTAATGAAAGTCTATGCCACATTTTGAACTTTGTAAGAGTTTCTTTCAAGAAAGAATACTTTGATTTACAGAAAGAGTTGAATACAGCATAAATGCCCTGCCATATTCTTCACATTTGTAGAGTTTCTTTCCACAAGAAATTCTGTGATGTTTACTATGAAATTAACTAAAGGTAAAAGGTTTTAGTGCATTTTTAAAATTTGTAAGTTTTATGTCGAGAGTGAATTCTTTGATGTTCAGAAAGGTGTGAGAATTGTTTATATGCTTTCCCACATTCTTGACATTTGTAGGGTTTCTCTCCAGAGTGAATTCTTTTATGTACAGAAAGGTTTGTGTGCTGGTTAAAGGTTTTGCCACACTCTTCACAGTTGTAGGGTTTCTCTCCAGAGTGAATTCTTTGATGTCGAGAAAGGTGTGAGTGCCTTTTAAAGGCTTTACCACATTCTTGACATTTGTAGGGTTTCTCTCCAGAGTGAATTATTTGATGTTTATAAAGGTGTGAGTGCTGGTTAAAGGCTTTGCCACATTCTCGACATTTGTATGGTTTGTGTCCAGAGTGAATTCTTTGATGTACAGAAAGGCCTGAGTTCGTGTTAAAGGCTTTGCCACATTCTTGACATTTGTAGGGTTTCTCCCCAGAGTGAATCCTTTGATGTCTAAAAAAGCTTGCCTGATGGTTAAAGGCTTTGGCACATACTTCACATTTGTAGGGTTTCTCTCCAGAATGAACTCTTTGATGTCTAGAAAGGTGTGAGTGCCTCATAAAGGCTTTGCCACATTCTTGACATTTGTAAGGTTTCTCTCCAGAGTGAATTCTTTGATGTACAGAAAGGCCTGAGTACTGGCTAAAGGTCTTTCCACATTCTTGACATTTGTACGGTTTCTCTCCAGAGTGAATTCTTTGATGTACAGAAAGGCCTGAGTGCTGGTTAAAGACTTTGCCACATTCTTGACATTTGTAGGGTTTCTCTCCAGAATGAATTCTTTGATGTCTAGAGAGGTATGAGTACACATTAAAGGCTTTGCCGCATTCTTGACATTTGTAGCGTTTCTCTCCAGAGTGAATTTTTTTATGTACAGAAAGGTTTGAGTAGTGGTTAAAGGCTTTGCCACATTCTTCACATCTGTAGGGTTTCTCTCCAGAGTGAATTCTTTGATGTGCAGAAAGGCCTGAATGTTGGGTAAATGCTTTGCCACATTCTTGACATCTGTGAGGTTTCTCTCCAGAATGAATTCTTTGATGTCTGGAGAGGTATGAGTACACATTAAAGGCTTTGCCACATTCTTGACATTTGTAGGGTTTCTCTCCAGAGTGAATTCTTTGATGTCTAGAGAGGCATGAGTATACATTAAAGGCTTTGCCGCATTCTTGACATTTGTAGGGTTTCTCTCCAGAGTGAATTCTTTGATGTACAGAAAGGCTTGAGGAGTGGTTAAAGGCTTTGCCACATTCTTTACATTTGTAGGGTTTCTCTCCAGAGTGAATTCTTTGATGTACAGAAAGGTATGAGTGCCAGTTAAAAGCTTTTCCACACTCTTGACATTTGTAAGGTTTCTCTCCAGAGTGAATTCTTTGATGTCTAGAGAAGAGTGAGTGCCTCATAAAGGCTTTGCCACATGCTTCACATTTGTATGGTTTCCCTCCAGAATGAAGTACTTTATGTACAGAAAGGCTTGAGTAATGTTTAAAGGCTTTGCCACAATCTTGACATTTGTAGCGTTTCTCTCTGCAATGAATTCTTTTATGGCCATAAATGTGTGAGTACTTCTTGGTAAGTTTGTCACATTCCTTATATTTGTAGGGTTTTTCTCCAGTATTCAAAATCTTATGGTTATAATACTTTGATCTGTGGCTAAGACATTTGCCATCATTTTTACACTTGTTGAGTTTCTCTCCAGTATGGAGTCTTGAGCAAGATTGGAAGACTTGGCTACTTTCTTTGCATTTGTATTGTTTTTCTCCAGTATTTGTTATCTTAATTTCTGTGATGGGTGAGCAGAGCTTAGAGGCTTTCCGATACATTTTACATTTAAAAGTTTTCTCAAAGGTACATATCATCTTATGTGTATTTAGATTTGACAACTGTCTGAAGATCTTCAAACATTTACTACATTGGAAGACTTTGCCATGGGTAGGTGTTACACATTGGTCAAGTCCACTATAACATATTTTCTGCTGCTTAAACTCATACACACCTTCCCAGTCTTTTGTAAAGTTTAAATACTCAGGGCCACAGGTTTGATATCTGCTTAGGATCATCTCTGGAAATAAAATATTTCTGCCCAGCTCTTGCCAATGGTCTTGGGTAGAATGATTAGATAGAGCTGAAAGAAATTTAAACAATAATAATTTTAGACACTCGCTTTTTCTCAGAATCCAGTAAATACACATTACACATTTTATCTGCAAAATCTTTTTAAGAACATTAGGAAGATGCCATAATACACAGGCAGCAATTATCTTAAAGATAAATAAATGTTGCATGTATACACTACATTTTGGGAAATTCTGAAAACCAGATAAGAATATGCATCACAACAGGTAAGCAAAAGTTGTAGATAATGTAGAGGCAGGGCATTGGATCACGTATTTAATCCTAGAACTCAGGGACACTGAGATGAATGGATCACTTGAGCACAGGTGTTTGAGATCAACCTGAGCACTAGTAAGACCCTATCTGGATCGGTGCCTATAGCTCAAGGGACTAAGGCGCCAACAAGATACACTGGAGATGTAAGGTTCGAATACAGCCCGCGCTGCCTAACAACAATGACAACCAAAAACTAGCCAGGTGTTGGGGTGGGGGAATGTAATCTCAGGTAATCCTGGCTGTGGCAAGAGAATAGCTTAAGCCCAAGAGTTGGAGATTGCTGTAACCTGTGATGCCTAGGCACTCTACCCAGGGTGACAGCTTAAGATTGTGTCTCAAAAAAAATAATGAGACCCCCCAACTCTACCACAAATAGAAAAATTAGTGCAGTACGGTAGAAACTAGAGCACGTGCCTCTAGTTTCAGCAACTCATGAGACTGAGACAAGAAGATATCTTGTGACCAGAAGATTGAGGATGCTGTGAGCTATGACAACACAGCACTCTTCCCAGGGTAACAACTACTTAGGCTGAAATAATTGAATAAATAAATAGATACATATATACACACATACATTCATACAGTGTATATGGGCATATATACAAATATATTTCTAAAATAAAAGGAAAAATTGTCAATAATAATAATAATAATGAAAGATCCAAGGAGAACAATAAGAAAAGTTTGTCATATTTATCCCCACCACAAAATTTATGCCATCTTAATAGAGAATGGTGAAAAGGGAAGTAATCTAAATCCCAGCTTTGTCCTCAAAAGGAAAAGAGTAACATGTGTGTTAATCCTTCTTGCTTTTGAGGATGTTTCCAAAGAAAGGCTGCTGTCTCCAATCAGTGAGAGTGGTTAATTGTCTGTTAAGACACACTGGGCATGCTGAATTCAAAGGTAAAATATTATAGCAGCAGAGAGACTCCAATGTAACAGAGAGATTCAAGTCTAGTAAGTGATGAGAAACTCTTAAGAGGACATGTGGAAAAATACTTCAGCTAAAAAATAACCATGCAATTCCACAGAAACTATACATTTCTGAATGTATAGTTCTCCCTTGCTTAGAACAATGAGTGTCAGAGTCTTACAGGATACAGCCATATCACAAAGTTTGTGAAAGGTGGCTTTTCTAATCCTCACAAATCAGTGAAAGCTTATACCATATACAAAATATTAGGGGGACATAACCCATAGAACCAAAAAAAAAAAAAAATCTGGAATTAACCATAAAAATAGAGATGTCTAAATTATCCTAAAACTTTATCTGTATAGTGCTAAGTGCATCAAATAGAAATGGTACTAAGTAAAATCAGAAAAATAAAGATACCAAACACAATGAAAATGACTAAGCAGTCTCAAATGTAAGAGAAAAGGTATATAGTATGAAGAAACTTTATGGTAATGGGTCTATATTTACAATATAAGAAGATGTAATTGGTCACATCAATAACAAAATCCAGGGCTCAGCACCTGTGGCTCAATCTGCTAAGGCACCAGCCATGTACACCTAAGGTGGCGGGTTCGAATACCCAGCCCGGCCCGCCAAACAATGATGGCTGCAACCAAAAAATGGCCTGGCGTTGTGACTGGCGCCTGTAGTCCCAGCTACTTGGGAGGTGGAGACAGGAGACTCGATTGAGCCCAGGAGTTGGAGGTTGCTATAAGCTGAGATGCCATGGTACTCTACCCAGGGGGATAGCTTGAGGCTCCATCTCAAAAAAAAAAATCCAGTGCAGATGTAAAAAAAAATTGTCAATAGTAAGTCCTTCTCTTTCAAAACTTATATAAATAATTCACAGTAATTTCTTCTCTTTCAAAAACTATGTACACGACTGGCTGGTGTGGCTCATGCATGCAATTATAGCACTCTTACAGGCTGAGGCAGGTGGATTCCTTGAGCCCCTGAGTTTCAAATCAGCCTGAGCAAAATTGAGACCCTGCCTCTACTAAAAATAGAAAAATGGAGGCAAGAAGATTGCTTGAAACTAAGAGTTGAAGGTTGCCATTGAGCTATGATGATATCATGGCATTATACTCAGGGTGACAGCATGAGACTCAGTTTCAAGAAAAAAAAAAAACTTACATACAAATTTATAGACTAAACTTCAGAATGAAATGACAGACATTAAATAAAGATAGGGAGGCCAGGCACTGTGGCTCACGCCTTCAATCCCAGGACTCTTAGTATCCAGGGTGGATGGATTTCTTGAGCTCCCAGGTTCAGACCAGCCTGAACAAGTGAGAGAGACCCTGTCTATAAGAAAATATCTGGGTATCTGGCTAGTGCCTGTAGTACAAGCAACTCCAGAGGCTGAGGCAAAAGGATCGCTTCAACCCAGGAAGTTTAGGTTGCTTTCAGCTATGATGCCATGGTAGTATACCGGGAACAATAAAGTGAAACCGTGTCTCAAAAAAATAAAATAAAATAAAATGAGTAACGATAGGGATTTAAAAAATCAAAATCCAACTCTGTATTTAATACTCATCTTACATGTAATGACAAACATGGAATGAAAAATGACAGGACAGAAAAGTATTTGGCCAGGTGCAGTGGCTCACGGCTGTAAACTCTGGGAGGCCAAGGTGGGTGGATAGCTTGAACTCATGTATTGAGACCAGCTTCAGCAAAAAGTGAGACCCTGTCTCTACTAAGAATAGAAAAACTGAGGCAAGAGGATCCCTTGAGCCCAAATTGGGAAGTTGCTGTGAGGTGTGATGCCACAGCACGCTCCTCAGAGTGAGAGCTTTAGACTCTGTCTCAAAAAAAAAAAAAAAGAACAAGGAAGATATTTAATTCAAATATTAATCAAATGAGAGCAAGGGAGATTATCATAACGAGATATGTACATAATTGTGTGTGTGTGTGTGTCTGCATGTATATACACATACATATGCTAAAACAGAGTCTCACCCTGGGCAGCGCCTGTGGCTGAAAGTGGTAGGGCGCCAACCCCATATGCTGGAGGTGGCAGGTTCAAACCCAGCCCCAGCCAAAAAAAAAAAAATAAAATAATAATAATAATAAAAACAAACAGAGTCTCACCATATGTCCCAGGCTAGATTGCCATGGCATCAGCCTAGTTCACAGCAACCTGAAACTTCTAGATTCAAGCAATCCTCCTGAATCAGCCTTCTGGCTAGCTGGCACTACAGGTGCGTGCAATGATATTCCGGTAATTTTATCTTCTATTTCTAGTAGACATGGGGTGTTGGTCTTGTTTCGGCTGGTCTCCAACTCAGGAACTCAAGACATCCTCTCATCTCAGCCTCCCAGACTGATAGCATTAGAGACATATATCAGGAGCGCCCAGCCAAAGACAATATATTTTGAGGCAAAACATGTCTTATTTCATAAAATATGCTTTAAGTCAAAGTGGTCACAAACGGTAAAGAATATAAAATAATAATATAAGCACTTATTTGTTACAAAACTATAACTCATTGTTATTTTCAATATATATAAAATATATACTGAAAAAAATGTAGGACAGTTATACAACCGTCATGTATATGCTCTCGTAAAAGAGCTATCTGAACACATATTTATTACAGCATTATTCACATAATCCATTTGATGAAAGAAACCCATATCGGCCTCAAAAAACAAATAGTTAAATATAACTTAGGATATAAAAAGATATAAAAATAATAGTGTATTACTCAGCTTGTAAAAATCAGGAAATCTTCTAACATCTCTGATAAAGATAAATGTTAACTTTATGGTAAATGAAATAGCCTTTCAAAAATTATCTTTAAATTACACAAATAATCCACATAAACATAATATCTATTCACCAGTAAATATAAGTTAAACTGTAGACAGTTTTAGTAGGCCGGGGGCAATGGTTCATGGCTACAATCCTAGCACTCTGGGAGATCAAGGCAGGTACATTGCCTGAGTTCAGGAGTTCAAGACCAGTCTAAGCCAGAGCAAGACCTGTCTTCAAAAAAATAGATGGGCATTGTGGTGTTACCTGTAGTCCCAGAGATGGGGAGGTTCAGGGAAAAGACCCAAGTGTTTGAGGTTGCTGTGAGCTATAATACCACACCACTCTTCCAAGGGTGACAAAGTGAAAACTCTGTTCCCCCACCCACGATAAGAATTTTCATATATATTCACCTACAGGATAAAATAACCATTGGCCAGCAACCAAGAGAAAATGTACTATTCCTAAACTAAATATAAGAAACACGTATGCAAACGAACAGAAACAAAGTTAAATTCCCACTAGACATGTGGTTGATTTCTATTTAACTTTTGTTCTCAATGTCTTAAAGTACACAGAGTTGAGTAATGTCATGCAAAATTATAATCAAAAAAGTATCCTAAAGTGACTCAGAGATAAAAAAGTGATTATTATATTTTAGTCTTTGAATGTCTTTATGTTTACATAGAAAAATATGATGGAAAATCTTATAATGAATATTTTATAAATAATGGTACAATTAGGTACAAATTCCCATTTTCTGTATCCATGTATGTCTGGCAAATTTTGGTACACCACGTATATAGGTTAAAAGTACAAACAAAACAAAACTGACTACAGTGAGGTGATCTACTTTAAAAATTTTAAAAGAGGGGCAGCATCTGTGGCTCAGTGAGTAGGGTACAGGCCCTATATACTGAGGGTGGTAGGTTCAAACCTGGCCCTGGCCAAACTGCAACAAAAAATAGCCAGGTGTTGTGGCGGGTACCTGTATTGTCAGCTACTCTGGAGGCTGAGGCAAGAGAATTGTCTTAGCCCAGGAGCTGGAGGTTGCTGTAAGCTGTGACATCACAGGCACCCTACAGAAGCTGATAAAGTGAGATTCTGTCTCTAAGGAAAAAAAATTAAAAAGAGGCCTGGAGCTGGGGCTCATGTCTGTAATCCTAACATTCTAGGGGGCAGAATCAGGTAGATGGCAGGAGCTCACTAACTCTTTTCAAAGAACTATAAATGGCCAACGAGCATTTCAAAGGATGCCTAAAGTCCTAATTCTTAGGGAAATGTGAAGCAAAATCACAATGAAATGTTACATCATACTCACAGTGAACCCTAAAAAACATGTGTCAGAAATTAGAAACTTTTAGCAAAGTGGATGGAAGAAAAATGTAGCAGATCCTATTAAAGTGCTTGAAAGTTTCTCAGAAAACTAAAATTTAAAGTTATTATTTGGCTTTGCGCCTTTAGCTCAGTGCGTGGGGCACCAGCCACATACCAAGTTTGAACCTGGCCAGGGCCTGCCAAACAACAATGACAACTACAACAAAAAAATAGCCTGGCATTGTGGCGGGGGCCTGTAGTTCCAGCTACTCCAGAGGCTGAGGCAAAAGAATTACTTAAGCCCAAGAGTTGGAGGTTGCTGTGAGCTGTGACTCCACGGCATCTACCGAGAGGGATATAGTGAGACTCTGTCCCAAAGATAAATAAATAAATAAATAAATAAATGTTATGATTTCAGCCAGCAATTTCACATCTGGGTATATATCCTAACTATGCACTTCAAATTGGGGAAGAGAAACATCCTCATCACATTCATCACAGCATTATTTATAAAAGCCAAGACGTGGCCAGGTGCAGTCACTCACACATCCAATCCTAGAGTTTTAGGAGGATAGCTGGACCACAGGAGTCCAAGACCAGGCTAAGCAACACTAAAAGAATGGTAGAATAGCCAGGAGTTTGGAAGGCTGAAGCAGGATTGCTTGAACCCACGTGTTGCAAGTTGTTCTAAGCTGGGATGATGGATGCTATAGCATTCCACCTCTGGCGACAGAGTTCCCATCCATCTCACACAAAAGTTCTCTTTTCTAGATAACTACAATGTTCTATTATGACTGTGGACTGACTGAACCAAAGCAGTTATTTTTTTCTTTTTTTTTGAAACAAAGTTTCACTTTTGTCACTCTGTGTAGAATGCTATGTCACAGCTCACAGCAACCTCAAATTCATGGGCTTAAGTGATTTTTTTGCCTCAGCCTCCTAAGTGGCTGGGACTACAGGCACCTGCCACAACACCAGGCTATTATTTTTGCTGTTGTGGTTGCTTAGCAGGCCCAGGCGGGTTCAAAGGTACCACCCCCCCGGCGCCCCAACCACTGAACGACAGGCACTGAGCCCGGGTATTTTTGGTTAATATTAGTTAACATTTTGTTGGATGAGTCCAGGTATACTGAATATTTTACGCACCATCCTTCAGTAAAATTTCATGGAAATTGTACAATTTATTAATATGAGATACTTATCAGAAAATGTTAATAAACATTTGAAAACAGTAAAGATAATTTTTATTATGTTATTAATATATTCTTTTTTTTTTTGAGACAGGAGCCTCAAGCTGTCCCCCTGGGTAGAGTACCATGGCATCTCAGCTCATAGCAACATCCAACTCCTGGGCTCAAGCGAGTCTCCTGCCTCCGCCTCCCAAGTAGCTGGGACCACAGGTGCCTGCCACAACACTCGGCTATTTTTTAGTTGCAGCCATCATTGTTGTTTGGCAGGCCCGGGCTGGATTCAAACCCGCCACCTTGGGTGTACGTGGCTGGCGCCTTAGCCACTTGAGCCACAGGCGCTGAGTCTATTAATATATTCTTATTTTTACAAAAACTGAAAAGGTTTAACTTACCCTTACAAAACAATCAAAAAAAAAATTATAAATAAAATAAAAATATTAACTTTGTAAAATTTAAAATATGCATTTGGGCATAATTAAGATATCATTTAAATATAGGTTGAGGAAAGTCATGACAATCCTGATGATTTCTGTTTGCCCAGAGTAAAGTAGAAATTTCAACTTTATTTTGAAAAATAAACTTTCTTAATCACCTACACAATCATATGAATGGTAAAACATAACTATAGTATAGAAAGTAGAAGGGAAGGTGGGGGGAGAGGGGACATAGGAGAAGGGAGGGTATTCAGGGGCACCTCACCCAATGTGCATGATGCAATGGTACATTTCAAAACTATTAAGAAATGAGTATAATTGCGATGGATGTGTTACTTGGTTTAATGTAAACATTTCACATTGTACATCGAAGCAGTACCCTGAACCCTATAAATGCATCATTATACAAAGTTATGATTTAATAAAAAATAATTAATGATTAAAAAAAGAAAAAATCCTGGTTGGGACACTTTGAGGTCAGGGCAAAGTGATCTTCCCTCGAAGAATTGCACATTATTTTAGGAAGAAGCCTGTTGTGGTTTGATAACAGTGATGTTTTTATCCAATCTCAGGTAATAAATAAAACAAGGTACCCGTGATCCTTTGCCAAAATTCAAATGTCAAATTCATTATGTAAAAAGCAGAGGAAGCCACATCTTCTACATAAAGATTTATATCTTTTTATGACCATTCATCATGCCACAGTAAAAAGGTTTGCAAGTATTGAAATATCTAATTACAAATGGCTGAACTCTTCTTGGCCTTTTGAATTACTCACATATATTCTTTCCTTTTAACTTCTAAGTGTGTTGCTTGCATTAAAGATGTATTATCGAGAATGCCATTGCGAGCTTTTAATGATGTAAGAAGAAACTGGGATTTCCTTCTCTGAATGTCTTTAACCGATAAAAATATACTTAACATAGCAGGGGCACACCAGGCATCTCCTCTCTAAAGAAGGAATGAACCCTCTTTTCAAGAGTTCCTGCAGTTTTTGTAAAACTTGATTATACATTAGACCAAAAAAAGGGTATTAAATTCCTCAATGCAGAAAGTACAGGCTGCATCTTTGGCTATAATGTAACACAGTTCTAAAGACAAAAATCTACCATTTGATAATGAAAAATAAACAAAAGGAAATTGAAGATAGGAAAATAAATTACTTAGACAATAAAAAATAATTTTGATTCAAATGACATATTGTTAAAGTTCATTCAAAGGTAATTTCATAGATATAAGTGCTTTCATTATTAAAAGAAAATAAGCAATTCATTCCACTAAAGAACTTTTTCAAGATTATCTCTCCTCTAAAAAATGAAAAGGAAAGCCTTCTTGTATCCATCAAGTTCATAAGCAAAACAAAGAGGTCAGGAGTGGGATTGGAGCTAGTCTGCTTGGGTTCAAGTCCTGGCTTCACAACCTACTGTGTGACATTGGGCAAATGACTGTAATTGTCTCACCTGTACACAGGAATTTTTTTTTTTTTTTTTGAGGCAGAGCCTCAAGCTGTCGCCCTGGGTAGAGTGCTATAGCATCACAGTTCACAGCAACCTCCAACTCCTGGGCTCAAGCGAGTCTCCTGCCTCAGCCTCCCAAGTAGCTGGGACCACAGGTACCCACCACAATGCTATTTTTTGGTTGCAGCCATCATTGTTATTTGGTGGGCCCTGGGCTAGATTCAAACCCGCCATCTTAGGTGTATGTGGCTGGAGCCTTAGCCACTTGAGCCACAGGCACCAAGCCAGGAAATTTTTTAAAATATATGTTTAGGGGAGAGAGAAATCACTTTAGCTGAAAGGTTATTCTCTCCAAGAGGATTCGATTTGAATCTGAAGGTCATAGGCATTAAAGGGGAGGAGACTTCAGACAGCTTTAGACCTTCGATATGTATTCCACAGAAGTTTTTAGATGCCCTAATCAGGTCATCTTCAGGGCAGAGAGGTGCCCTAACCTGGCCTTGTTTTTTTTATGTTTGTTGCTTTGTTGTTGCTTAACCATGGGGATAACAGCCAGTGCAACTCATGGATACTGAATGAGAAAATGCAGGTGTGGTGCTTGGCATCGTGAATGGCGCACATCTGAGTTTGATATATGTTAACTCTCACTCGCTTTCCTTTTCTTCTCTGCTTGGATGAATATCCACCACCAGTGGGGTCTGTTTCCCAGTGCCTTTCTGGTTCTTTTCTTTTAACTCATTAAAGAATTATATTTGGGCTCGGCGCCTGTGGCTCAAGTGGCTAAGGCGCCAGCCACATACACCTAAGGTGGAGGGTTCGAATCCAGCCCCAGTGCCAAACAACATGACGGCTACAATCAAAAAATAGCTGGGCATTGTGGCGGGCACCTGTGGTCCCAGCTACTTCGGAGGCTGAGGCAGGACTCACTTGAGCCCAGGAGTTGGAGGTTGTTGTGAGCTGTGATGCCATGGCACTCTACCCAGGGGGACAGCTTGAGGCTCTGTCACAAAAAAAAAATTAAAAAGAATTATATTTGGCTCTAAATATGACGTATTTTTTTTTGATAACAGCTTTATCGAGCTATTTATGTAGCATACAATTCACTCATTTGATGTATACAGTTTAATGGCTGTTGTTCTATTTATGTAGTTGTGTGTCCATCAGCAAAACCAATTTCAGAACATTTTTATTACCCCGTAAATAAACCCCATGCCCCTTAGCTTTCACCCCTCCAGTTTCCCCATACTCCACAGTCCTGTGTAGTCACTTACTTTCTGTCTTTCTAGGTTTGCTTATTTTGGATATTTCATATAAATGGAATCATGCAGTATGAAATGATCTTTCATTTGGCATAATGTTTTCAAGGTTTTTTTAATGTTGTAGTATGTATCAGTATTTTCTTTCATTTTATGACAGAATCACATTCCATTGTATGGCTATACCACATGTTGCTTATCCGTGTATCAGTTTATGGACTAAATAACATGTTACAACTTAAAAAAAAGAAAGAAAGAAAAAAGAAAAAGAAACTTTCTTTGAAAAAAATGTTTATGCTTATTATTAATTAATTAATTTTTTTTTGAGACAGAGCCTGAAGCTGTGCCCTGGATAGAGTGCCATGGCATCACAGCGCACAACAACCTCCAACTCTTGGGTTTAAAAGATTCTCTTGGCTCGGTGCCTGTGGCTCAATCAGCTAAGGCGCCAGCCACGTACACCTAAGGTGGCGGGTTCGAATCCCCAGCCCGGGCCTGTCAAACAACAATGATGGCTGCAACCAAAAAATGGCCGGGTGTTGTGGCGGTCGCCTGTGGTCCCAGCTACTTGAGACGCAGAGGCAGGAGACTCGCTTGAGCCCAGGAGTTGGAGGTTGCTATGAGCTACGATGCCATGGCACTCTGCCCAGGGGATAGCTTGAGGCTCCGTCTCAAAAAAAAAAAAAAAAAAAAAAAAAGTTTCAATTGGGACACACCCCAATTGCGGGGCAAAACGGGACAACCAAAAAAATGGCCGGGCGTTGTGGCGGGTGCCTGTGGTCCCAGCTACTTGGGAGGCAGAGGCAGGAGACTCGCTTGAGCCCAGGAGTTGGAGGTTGCTGTGAGCTGTGATGACACAGCACTCTACCCAGGAGGACAG
>CAUYQV010002303.1:0-10405 GCA_963574575.1 Galagoides demidoff | reverse complement strand
GTGTGCTTTCCACTACCAAAGTGCATGAGGTCATTATAGAAAATGAAGAGAAAAAATATTCCTGAAAAACAGTCTTTGTTGTAAAGTGGTAAAGAACTTCGCTTGTATTTTTATTCTAGTATTTTATGCTGAATTGTATTTTATTTTATTTAAGTGATAAAATTGGGTATTTAGTTGGGTAGATTAATAAGTGAAGTGCTAAAGGCGTGGCTTAATTCCTTTTAAATGCTGAAAGTGAAAAAAGAGAGACACAAATTTAAGATGAAGTAGTTAAACAAAATATAACGAATTAAAGGCTCAGTGCCCGTAGCACAGTGGTTATGGCACCAGCCACATAAATCAAAGTTGGTAGGTTTGAACCCGGCCCAGGCCAGCTAAACAACAATGACAACTGCAATGAAAAATAGCTGGTACTTCTTGTCCCAGCTACTTGGGAGGCTGAAGCAAGAGAATCACATTAAGCCGAGGAGTTGGAGGTTACTGTGAGCTGTGAAGCCACAGCACGCTACCCAGGGTGACAGCTTGAGACTCTGCCTCAAAAAAAAGTTAGAAAACATGTACAGAAGGGAACACTAAGGGAGTGACAAGCCAACTGTTTGATTAGAAAATTAGTGTGAGTGTTGACGACAGACCTCATCAGCCACCCCAGCAGTAGCGCTGCTAGTTTGGACTGAAGGGGTGGGGATGAAGGCAGACAAAATAAAGAAAAGTGATTGTATTTATTAGATTTTACAGAATCTGTCCACAAACTTATTAAGCTGAAAATACACATTATTCTTCAAGACAAGAGAAGAATACTGGCTGAGTGAGGTGCCTCACACCTTAAACACCAGCACTTTGGGAGGCCAAGATAGAAGGATCGCTTGAGAGTAGGGGCTGGAGACCAGCTTGAGAAACATAGAGAAACCCCCATCTCTACAAAATACTTAAAAATTTAGACTCTTAGACTCATATGATGGTGCAATATATAGTCTAGCTACTCAGAAGGCTGAGCCAGGGAGGTCATTGGAGACTAGGGGTTTAAAGGTACAGTGAGGTTTGATCTTAACACTGAACTCCAGCCTGTGCAACAGACTGAGCAAGCACCTGTCCAAAATAGCCACTGGGCAGGGCCCTTTAATGTTGGGAGTCTGGGGGCAGGGCAGCCTTTGACCAGCAGAGCTGCTAGAGCAGGACCACCACACCAGGGGGCTTAGAAAATATGGCCTTTTACTCAGTTGGTCTGGAAGGCAGAGTTTTGAGTCTAGGTCTAGGAGGATTATTCTCCAGTCTTGAGAGTTCATGGCGTCCTAGCACCCATCACTTCTTTTTTCTTTTCTATTTCTCCTTTTCCTAATAAGAATGCCTCTCTTATGCTTGCCACTTAAGTGCTTTTGGTATTTGTTTGTTTTAATTACATCATTCATTGGTTTCATAGGATCATCATGAAAGAAAAATTTTTCCTTGAGGTGTCCTCCAGCCTCCAGTCTGGTCCATATCTTGTTAACAGGATATGTCTATGAAACTTTGGACTTCAGAGTTGATGTTGGAATGAGTTAAGACTTATGAGGATGTTACGATGGGATGAAGGTATTTTGCATGTGAAAAGAACATAAATTTGGGAAGGCCAGGGACAGAATGCTACCAACGAAAGAGTGCGTGTCTTTACAAATTTATATGTTGACTTCTTAATCCCTAATGTGATGGTATTTGGAGCTCAGCATTTGGGAGGTTAATGAGATTTGGGTCATTAGTGTGGAGCCCGTCTTGATGGATTAGTATCTTTATAAAAATAGACGAGAGAAGTTGCAAGCTCTCATTTTTTTTCTCTCTCTCTCCTTTGCAATAGGAGAATACAAGAAAAAGATGCAAACCAAACACTGAATCTTTGGATGTTTTGACTGTGGGCTTCTCAACTTCCAAAACATTCACATATTTCTATGTAAGAAGTAATAAATGTTTATTATTTAAAGCACCCAGCCTATGGCATTTCCTTCTAACAGCCCTAGCTATATGTAGGCTGCTACCACTCTGACAGGTCACAGTCCTTTTTTTGGCTACAACATTATCCAATTTTGGTGTCTTAGGGAGAAACCAAAGAGAGAAATAAAGTGATTTAATTTATTCCTTCCGTCTGTTAATAATCTAATAATTTCATAACAATTTTACTATATAATATGCAATGAATCTATAACAAATGAATTTATATGTAATAAATATAGGAATTAATGTCAAATAACGATAATTTGCATGGTCCTTTACAATGCACAACTCTATCTGCCAACAGCCAACACGAGACTGAGGCTTTAGCCCATAGCCATCTTGCAAGCATCTTGCAAACCTATCTTACAATGCCCATCAAGCCTTAAAATACCTACAGCTGTCACTGATGTCTTTACTACCTGAGCCAGAATCAGCCAGCTTTTTCACTTCTGGATTCTGAGCCCTCACAGACTGTGAGTGACAGTAAGTATCTGTTGTTTTATGCTGCTACGTTTTTGGAGTGACTTACTACATCACAATGGATAGCAAACAAATACATGAACAAACATATAAAAAGTTATATTGGGTAATATTCTAACAGATGCACAATACTTTTGAAATAATAAGTACACATAAGACACAAGGATTTATAGTAAATAATGAATATATAATAAATTGACTATGTAATCCATGATAGTATTTAATATTAATTAATATATCATGTACAACACATAACAAATATTATCATAGATAACGATGAATTATCAGCTGCAATGTCTATCCGTTATTTGTGCCAATTTGTGAAATATCATTGCTGTTATCTTACAATTGAAATATTTTCGTTGTGCATGATCTAGGTTATAGTATAGATGACACATGCCTTATCTTTCAAGAAAATAATTGCCAATACTCTATCCAGCAATCACCATCTTTCCACATGTGACTGAATGTGAGCACTTCTCTCTTATTAATGTCAATAATATTAATATTTCCATATACATATTCAATTATTTAAATAGATTATTAGTTATCTTTATTCACAAAAGTTGCAATAAAAGACTGGGTCTTATTATCCTTAAGAGCAAGATTATAAAACAGATTTTTAGAAATATCATTTGTGGAAGTAAAACTTATATGATCTTGGTACTTCTCAGAAAATACATAAATTATCTCCATTTGAGCATGATAAGGCAAGACTCGCAGAGAAAATAATTATTTTTTTCAACTCAAAATATAGAGGAATGGGTAGACGTGGAAGCATGGACCTTAAATTTTTGTCTCACTAACAATGAATTTTTAAAATATAATTTAGAATGTTTTATCAAAAATTTAAGGCTCCCTGGTTACTCACATATTTTTTTGGTTTGGAGATAATGAAGGTTATTTATCCTTCAGGAAAAAAAATATCCACATTTTTATTTCATGACAGTGAAACTTCACATGATACACACATATACATTATATAAATATACACACACAATATTTAAGTCGCTAACAATAGCAACTGAGAAAACCTCATTAGAAGTGAACTTGGCCCTTCAGTTTCTCACAGATATTAAATTATATTCCATGTTCCTCAACACTTACATTCAATTCTAACAGCTCTCATTGCCTCTGATGACTGTGCGTGTAAGGTGTGAACCACACAGTGCAAACCCTCATTGAAGATAAAATTCAATATTTCGGATTTTGTAATGGTTTAGGGAATGAAGAACGCTATTTAGAGTGCCTTTTACATAGCACCAGTCAATGAACACAAAGGAAAATAGTTTTTAACTTTTTCTTTAATGTCACATGGATACTAAGGTTCTTTTGAGATAATGTAAAAGCAAGTTTGTAAGATGGTTGTTCATTTTCATGTGCTCTACATTTGTTGATCTTTACTGTGTTGGATGTGGAGAAATCTGTATCTGATAATACATAATGAATCTCTTTCTACACACGGCATAGAAGTTTAAAAATACAAAATGAACTCAGAAATAGAGGAAATTTTAAAGTAAAATTCTCATATCCTATCTTTTATTTTTAGTTTATAATCTAGAAAAGGAAAGATAAAAAAACTGTTAATGATTGTATTGGAGATTATCTGTCTTACCTATCTATCTATCTTCTATCATTAACAGGGCCTTATCTCACTGGCTATAATATTTAAGCACTCAAAAATATTTATTCAAACATAAAAGATACTTAGAAATATCTCTTTTCCTTACTTCACCAGAGGAACATTCCATAAAATAAAATACAATTCATTTAAGTCCTAATCTTTTCAAAAAGGTTAATTGTTTACTAGTAGATGAAAAATGTGATTTATCAATTCAGAAGAATCTTGTAGTCACCTTAATTCCATTTATTATAGATTTTAAAATTGTAAGAGTCTTTCACCAGACTTTACGTGTATTTGTTTTTAAGTATGTGTAGCCTACACCTATCTCTGTGGGAGTGTGTATGATGTGGAAATTTTCTTTCTATTAAACATTTGATTTTAAAACTATAAAAAATCAGTATTAAAAAATATTCTACTTTCCGGATTTGTTATCTTTCAAGAATAAACCGTTTTTGAACTGTTTTATTAATATGCTTTTTTCTGTTTTAATGATGTTTCATTGGTCTCAAATCTGTAGCATTTTGAAGAAGGGAGAAAATGGTTAAGTACCAGAAATCCTAGTGGAAAAAAAAAATGTTTCTCTTAATATTCAATTCTTGTATAGTGATGGCAAGTATCCTTTAAAATTAACTTCAGGGTTTTTTTTTTTTTTCTTTTTCTTTTCCTTAAAAAACTTTTATTTCAAAATATTAAGTGGTATGAATGTTTTTGTAGCATAAATGACTTGTATACCACTGAACAGTTTTGGTGTGCCTGTTACCAGACTAGTGTGTGTACACTGAAGGTAAATTGCTCTCCCTCACTCCCTCCCCACCCACCCCTTTCTTAGTTGCAAAGTCCATTGCAGCGTTTGTGCTCATATGTACCCATCATTTATCCCACACTTATTAGCAAGAATATATGATCTTTGTTTTTCAAAGACTCCAGTTCCATCCAAGTTGCTGCAAAAGACATTAGTTTTATTACTTTTATGGCTGAGTAGTACTCCATGGGTGTGTGTGTGTGTGTGTGTGAAAAAGGGAGAAAATGGTAAGTACCAGAAATCTTAGTGAAACAAAAAAGTGTTTCTCTTAATATTCAATTCTTGTATAGTGATGGCAAGTATCCTTTAAAATTAACTTCAATGTGATGGCTAGTATCCTTTAAAATTAACTTCAATGTGATATATATATAAAACATTTTCTTCATTCATTCATGATTCGATGGACACTTAGGTTGATTCCATATCTTTGCAACTGTAAACTATGCTGTGATAAACTTCTGATATTTTGGTGTGTTTTTTTTTATATATATAATGACTTATTTTCCTTAGATCAGATACCCAGCAGTGGGATTTCTGTATCAAATGATAGATCTACATTTAGTTCTTTGAGGAATCTTCATAATCTTTTTCATAGAGATTATACTAATTTACAAACCCCTCAGTTTGGAAACCACTGTATAAGCATTCCATTTTCACCACATCCACACCATCCACATTATCATTTATTTTATAGACGTTGTATATATATAATGGGCACTCTGAAAGGAGTAAGGTGGTATCTCACTGTAATTTTAACTTGAAATTTTCTAATGTTTTCCTGGCTCTGTTATTTAGTCAATCCTTAGAAAACCAACTTAAACAATTGGGAAAAACACATTAATCGGTTAAAGCGGTCTGCTCAATGAAATAACTGTGTACAAATAAAAGTAAATAAAATCAATGTATTAATCAAATCTAGGATGCCATGTTAAATATAAAACTTCTTTTATTGATAACTGAGAAAAAATCCTGCAAACAAAGCAATGCTAAGAAAACATTGATTTAACATTGAAAGATAATAAGTAAAGAAGAAGAATGTCATCTAATAATGACAAAGTATGTGGAAATATATATACATTAATACATATATTTGTGTGACTATATAAATGTATAAGAATGTATGTTAATATATTAACATAGCAATAAATGTAACAAACATAATGGAAACTATTAATGCACTAGATACCTATGGAATTTTCATATGGCCCCAAATTAGTAATAATATAGTTGAAAAAATTGAATTTAGTAATAATAGTATTTCTAAACTCCAGTTTAATACTTTGATATTGTGGGAAAAGATACATGGTTCATATATTGCACCTTTGTGAAAATTATTATTTCTTTCTTATATGCCACAGATTCTTTAGAACACTACTAATGAAACTGATTTCACAGCTTAGATGAGAACACCCTTTGTCCCTTTTATTCCTATCTTTTTGTTAAACAAACAAACATAAAAACACCTCAAAATTCATTTGGCAGAAGCTGAAACAATTGTGTAGTCAGAGAGATTAACAAACTTAGTGGAACAAAGGCAGTTACCTACCCGAGAGTCTCAAAAAATGTGAGACTATTAACATACTAAGGTTGCTCAGTGTGTATACTTAACTGAATATGGGTGTGAGTACGTACATTGCTGTATGTGTATCACACATGACGTGTATATTGCTTTATATTTGCAAATTGATATATATATATATTATTTCACAGTGCAATATATATTTTTCTTTCATATTGAAAGTTCAAATTATCATATGTGTTGTCAAAATGTTCTTGATATTGTTACACCAGACACAACGCCCAAGGAGAGTAAATATGTATGCACAATTTGCTTAAAGTTAGGTCTTAATGAGCCTCTCACAAGAATATTTCTTTTAAAGACATTCTAATAAATGAAGCCAATCAGGAGGAAGTAACATTTCAATTTAATCAGAAATTCTAGCTCACCATTAAATCACTCTGAAAGACTCTCATAACACTCATAACACTACATATTAGCTGTTGCAATAAAGGTTTTTATAAGTACTATAGAATCACAATGAAGGGACTGATTAACAGCCTGGGAAACAGCAAAGTCATCACAGAAAATATAATACTCCAGCTGGGTACAGATGAGATCAAACACGGGGTCTTATCCAACATTTATTCCTTTGACAAAAATTATGTTTGAATTCTATCAGAATGATAGAATGCACCTAAGAATGGGGTAGGATTTTTCATTTGTGTTCACTCTTTCTCACTGGAAAAGTAACATCACAGACTTTTAACAAGTCCAGTAAAATCAATGCACATTGTGACTCCCATCTTAGATACACACTAAAGGCTTAATTTCTTGAAAGCCAAAAATGAATGGTGTACTTGTTTGCATATATATGTGTACAATATTTCTTTTTAGTTGTATGACAAGGATATAATAAGAGAAAAAAGCTGGAAAGAACAAATTCTACAGCAGGTTTTTGAAAGTTATTCAGTACATGTACCTCATTTTACAGATGAAGAAACTTGGGCCCATGGAGTTTATATGTATTAATACACATCTTAATAGGTCCAGCACAATTTTGGTGGAAATGGATAAGGGAAGATGAAATTCTTCTCCTTTTTCTTTTTTTTTTTATTGTTGTGGATTAATTGACGATACAAGAAACCAGGTTACACTGATTACATTTGTTAGGGAAAGTCCATCTTACAATTGTGTCTTGCCCCACACCAAGACCCCACCCCCTCCCTCCTTCCCTCTCTCTGCTCTTCCTTTTCTCCACCTCCCTTCCTCCTTCTCTCTATTTCTGCTCTCCCCTTCCCTACCTCCCACCATGTACTAGGTCATTAATTGTCCTCATATCAACATTGAATGCATAGGATTCATGCTTTTCCATTCTTGTGATGCTTTGTGAAGAATAATGTGTTCCACTTCCATTCAGCTTAATACAAAGGGTGCAAAGTCTCCTTTGCAATTATACCTTAAACATGAAGGTGTAATTAAAAAAAAAGTTCTCAGAAGAAATTCTAAGAGAACTTAATGACATTAAATTAGACTCAACAGGACATCACAAACTGTGGCCACATGATTGTAAGACAGAACACTGTACAAACTAAGGACTCGTGTGTATCATTTCACGGCACCACTAGAGAGTCTTGCTTTTATTGTTGACATGAACAAAATGCTATGGGGATATTGAGAAGGGCTAACAAATACTGCCTGGAATTATTTGAGAGAGCCAAGAAAGTCATCAGAGAACAGTTGGCATTAGAATGGACATTAAGTGCAAATAATCAGAAGTTGGGAACTTAAAAAAAAAGACATTCCAGGAGGAGAGAATAACACGAGGAAAAAGCCCATAGAGTAGAAGTGAGTTCATATTTACAGAACACATTTAACTGGAAAGTCGTATTTCAATGGGGGAGGTCAAGGATGGTTTGTTCTCCATGTCTCTGACCTCCCCCTGCAATTGGGTTTCAACTGTTCTAATAGATTAGAATGACTACGATGCAAAAGACAGTGTGTGCTTGTCTTCCAAAATTTGTCCTGAAACTAATTATTCGTGAAATTCAGTGAATCATATTTTTTCTGTATTAAAAAAAATCTAGAGGTATTAAAATGAATTTTAAAAATATAGAGGAAAAACACTGTGTCAAACCATTTTTAGATAATCAGTAAAATTTGAATAATGCCAGAAATTTTAGGTGATATAAAAATATTATGATTGTTAAAAATATGATAATGTCATAAGTGTATATAAGAAAATTCTTTAGATTTTGCTTTTTTACAGAGTAAAGGGGGAGAGAAGGAAAGAGAGGGAAAGAGAGAAAGAGAGAGATGGTGATGATAAAAATCATGCTACAGATTTGATTGGTTAACAAACACGTGGGTGGTTGCTGTATTCCCTTCTTTTGTGTGTATTTGGAATTTTTATTTATGACATACTAAGTTCAATACCTATAATAAAAAAACGAGGAAAAAAATATTTTACCAAGTGTTGAAAGCTTTTTATTGCTGCCTAAGTGATTATTATCCAGAGTATTTATTTTACAATTCATGACTTTATTATCTCTAAAATCTACTAAACCTGTTAGACTTTATTTCTTATAAAAAAGAATGAAGGTTATGAGCTTTTTTTTTTTTAATGAAATGTACCTATTTTTTCTGAGACAGAGCAGCAAGGCAGACAGTGTGTGTTCTCAGAAAATATGGGAGACATTCTGCTATTTCTGAATTTTCGTTTACAGGGTCCTACCGCCAGTTTTTTGGCATAGTTCAGTGCATGCAAAGATGTATTTCTTTACTCCAGGAACATACAATTTAGACATAAACTGTGCTATTTAACAATATGATAAAAGATTTAAGCTTCAAGATTCCCATGGTGTGTAGGGATGTATGTGTCTGTGTGAGTGTCTCTATTTTATTTTCATTGAATCCTTTGAAGATTGATTTGCCTTTCAAAATTATCCTGGGCACAAAAGTATAAATTTCAGTTAAACTTGAAAAATAGATGATGATCTTTAGCAATTTATAGCACTGTGAAGAAAAAAAAAAGACCTTGAAGTGTTATTTAATATATCTTCAACAACAAAATCACTGCTGCGAGCACCTTAGATTAAATTTTCTTCATTTTCTTAGAAATACAGTCCAATGGTTTTTGATCCGGTGAATACTGACAACCTCCAATAACATCACCACATAGGGAATGTGAGAGTGTGGAAATTATCTAGTGATTAGAACATGTTATTACAAAAGGAAAAGTTGTCATGCTCAAAATGCAGTATTGTGGCACGTAGAAACTACACTGCATCAAAAATCGGGGGACTGCTTCTCACTGTACTTTCTATACAAAATCAATCTAAAATTTCTTAATTAACTGCAGCTGGCTTTTCACTTTGCCATGTAACCACCAACATATTCAGTCACTCTAGAACAGTGCTCTGCAAACGTTTTACCACCAGGGAAACGTTCCATGAAAGAAATTTTTTTCCACAGATTGGGATGGGTGGGTGGGGTAGGATCCGACAGCAGGTGGAGCTCAGGTAGGATATGAGCACGGGGAGTGGCCATAAACACACATGAAGATTTGCACATGTACCCTGGCCTGCCACTCACCTGCTGTGTGCCCTGGTTCCTCATGTGCCATGGTTTCATAGAAGACAATTTTCCCATGTACAGGGAGGTGAAGGTGGGGCTGGGGGCAGGGAGAACCAACAGTAGGCGGTGCTCTCTGACCTAAGCTGTGCAGCCCTGAATGGAACTTGCCACAGACAGATGACACTGATCTGTGCCTGGAGAGGATGGAGGGACTGCAGCTCTAGAATGGAAGAATGAGAGTGGAAGGAAGCTGACTTGAAAAATACACACACAAAAAACGTATTAGAGTGGCTCGGTGCCTGTGGCTCAATCAGCTAAGGCACCAGCCACGTACACCTAAGGTGGCAGGTTCGAATCCCCAGCCTGGGCCCGCCAAACAACAATGATGGCTGCAACCAAAAAATGGCCGGGCGTTGTGGCGCGCACCTGTGGTCCCAGCTACTTGGGAGGCGGAGGCAGGAGA
>CAUYQV010002301.1:0-28478 GCA_963574575.1 Galagoides demidoff | reverse complement strand
TTACTCCAGGCTCAGTGCCTGTGGCTCAAGCAGCTAAGGTGGCGGGTTCAAATCCCCAGCCCGGGCCCGCCAAACAACAATGATGGCTGCAACCAAAAAATGGCTGGGCATTGTGGTGGGCGCCTGTGGTCTCAGCTACTCAGGAGGCTGAGGCAGGAGACTCGCTTGAGCCCAGGAGTTGGAGGTTGCTGTGAGCTGTGATGCCATGGCACTCTACCCAGGGGGATAGCTTGAGACTCTGTCACAAAAAAAAAAAAAAAAAAGAAAAGAAAAGAAAGAAAGAAATTACTCCATCCAGCAGCAGCATTAAAACATAAAGAACTGAAGAGTTATGCACCAAATGACACAGCTATGATCACGATTGCAGCGTTCTCATTAATATAGAATTAATCATGTGTCAGGTCCCATTCTGGGTACTTTACAGAGATTTTCAAACCTCCTGGCAATGGCCAGGTAGCATCACAAGTTGTTCACTCTCTGGAGCACATTTACATGATTGCTGAGAGAAGCCACCATGCTGTTTATTCTGGATAGAAAAATATTGTACCAGACACAGTCCCTACTATGGAAAGAGAGGATGATGGCTCCCACCAGGGCAGGCTCCTGTGAAATGGTCTTTTCCCCCACTAAGATCATTTGAGAAAATGTCCTGAGAAAACTGATAAGGGAATCAGGATTGAAGGGCCAAGTAGAACTTAGACAGGCACCATTCTACCAGGATGTACCATCTGGGTGTTACCCACTCACTGACCACGACATAGACAGTACAGGGAACCTAAGATCCTGTCACTGATTGAAATGGGGCCAGGATGTGCATCTCAGGAGAGCGGGACAGGACAAATCAGACTGAAAGGGACTAAGAAGCAGGTGAGTCCAGCACACAGTGCAGAAGATCTGCAAGGCCAGGCAGCAAAGAGGAGGGAGAACCTAACAAAACTCTTCCCAGTAGGAACTCTGGCCCTACTGCCCTCGTTTCTTACCCCCTCCCCTCCTTTGCCCTGATCTGTGGCCTCACTCCTATCTCTGGAGGATGTAGGCTGGCAGCTGGAGTAGAAATTTAACCTGTGCTCTTCTGCTCGGAACGTTTTACCTGGCTCTGCACAGGGCTGGCTCCTTCTGCCATTCCATTCTCACCTGCACTATTTTCCTGAAGCATCCTGTCCAAACCAGCCTCGGCCCTCCCCTTCCTCCCTCTTAGCAGCCCAACTGCTCTTCTCCTTCTTCCTCACCAAAATCATCTTTTTTTAACCACTTGCTTCGACAAGAGAGCGAGCACAATGGGAACAGGGCATTGTCGCTTTGGTCGTGTGTTACACAGCCAGACCTGGGCACAGAGGAGGGCTTCAGTGATATTTATTGATTGTTGAGAGGATGAACTGTAGCATCGCAGTTTCCAAAGAGCCAGGTAGGCTGTCAGAAGCTGCAAAGTCTTTGGAGACCTTGGTGTCTCAGTCATAGGGGTGGAGTTTAGGGGAAGATGATATCAAGGGGAGTGCTTGAGTAAGATGGATGCAGTATGGAGTCACCAAGAGAGACTCGAAACAGACGCATGGCACAGGCTCAAATACCAAGACTGGGGACTGAGACGGGGCCTTAGAATCAGAGCAAAAACTGAGGGGATGAACAGGCTAAATTGTCACACAAAGAGACTTTCTCTCCCACAAAGTTTCATGCCCTTTCAGTCCCTCCTGCCCCAGGTCACAGCAGGACCTGGCTAGAGCACAGAGATGGGAAGGGACATGTGTGCCTCATGAGCTGGCCCAGTGGTAGGGGTGAAGAACCCTGTGGTGGCGGAAAGCAGGACTTTGGCGTAGGGCAGAATGAAGATGGGGTATTACAAGCAGATGAAATAGCAAAAACAAGGCAGGGGGTGAGGGAAATCATTTGGGGTTCGGGGATATAATCCATAATCCATATTGGGTTCAAGGCCAAGCATATGCTTATGAAGAGTGAGACGAAAGGGAAAGTGAGGTCAAATGTGAAATTTCCAAACCAAGATTGTGACATTAATTTATACCGGGCAAGAGAGAATCACTGAACACGACTTCATGGCGTTCTTTTGGTTTAGGTTGGTCAGTTGTGTAGTCATTTTGTCCACATCAGTGAACCTCCTGAGGCAGGAGCCTCGACTACTTATTCAGTGGTGTATTTCCAACCGAGAACAGTGCCTGGCACGTGACAGAGCACCAAACCCTGTCAAAGGTCAACGTTGAGTCACCTTTAATCCAGTGGCTGTATCCAGAACAGAAAGCCTAATGGAGGACAAACACATTGGAAATTTGCTCCAAAATTCTGGTTTTCTAAATTTAGTTCATTGCAGTAAGAACAAGTAGGGGACAGATTTGGCAAAGAGAAGGACTTAATGACTAATTGCTTATTTGCCTGGGGAGTAGGGCGAGGCAGGGACAGTGCAGGAAAGAGGGGAATGGAAACTGACCTGGAGCTTAGAGTATGGGTGATTCAAGGACACCATTGCAGAGACGAGGAGTCAGAGTGTGGCACTGTTGGGGTGGGGCTGGGGAGTTCGGTGTAGATATTGGAGGCGCAGGAAGCCTGAATTTAGCAGTGATATTTAGAAGGTAGTTAAAATGAGACTGGAACTCTACAGAGACCTGGTGAGAAGACAGATACCAACATGTAAACTACTCCAGTCATTTTCAGAAAGAGGCAGATTGGGAATAAAACAAAATACATCAACTCGAGAATGTCCTCTGAGGAGCAAGGAAGTAGCAGGTACCAGGATCCCTCTCTAAAATGAAACGTGCTACACTTCTTTGGACCCAAACTCAATTCCTACTGTGCCTTCAGGACCTGATGTCTTTGAACGTAGGCAGTTTACTCTTTTGGAGGTGGTATTGCCAAGTGGGTAAGAGTATGGCAACAGAATGAGACTGCTGGGGTTCGCATCCAGACTCTGGGCAGGTTACTTGACCTCCCTCTTTCCACATCTGTAAAATAGGAACAACAACAGTCCCTACCTTGTGAAGACCCAATGAATTAGTGTATATAGTGCAAGTAGCAAAAGACCTGACACATGATAAATGCTCCACATGGCCCCTGAAGCTCGGGGGACTGGAACACGTGCTCTTCTTTTCCTTTGTGAACAGAGCTTTCCTGCCCTGAGAATCCCTGGGAAATGGTAGGATATTCTCAGCAAAACAGAAAAAAAAAAAAAATCCTATCAATGTTCATTCTACCAAAGGAGGCCACCTCCTTAGATTGAGATTAAAAAATATACCCCTTAGGCACGCTGCCACGATAGCAAGGCTAGCAACTCAGGTGCACTAAATTCTCACAATTGAAAAAGCCCTGGGAGAATTTCAATGCTATTGTTTTGGAGACTTCCTTTCACCCTGCTTAGAATTTGTCCCAGTTCCAATTTTAGACAATAAATTAGACTCCTTTAAAAAGGGAGTTCCATTCAATATTAAGAAAAGGGAAAATGAATCCCTGAACTAGGATGTCAATTACCAGGCCCTGATTTAGATGAGATCTGAACTCCAGCTTGGTAGATTCAACTGTGGAGTGTTGTGTTTTTGGTTTTGTTTCATTTTGTTTTTTCAGCATGTTTGTTTGTTTGGTTTGTTAATTTTTTTCTAACAAGAAAGTTTGTTTAAAATGAGCCCATCTTACTGTTTTGTTCATAGCTGTTGGACCATCACAAACCATTAGGCCATGGAATTTATTTGAATTGCCACTCTTCATTATCTTTTAAAACTGAACCCTCAACAAAAGGAACTCTTGCAAGGATAATCTACCAGCAAACATCAGTAGGCCAGACATACTGGCAGTCCCAGTCAATCTGTAACTGAAAACTAAAAGTGTATCAGGAAATCCTAATAATGAAACTTGCAGGATTAGAGAGCTGATGAAGCAGAAAGCAAAAAGTAGGTGATAACTGCTAAGAAGTGCAACCTTGACCGTTGTTGTGTCTTTTAAGGATTTTCTTATCATGTGGGCGGATCTTCATCTATTTTTGCATTCACTTCAGCTACCCCAAACAACTCTTGGCTCTGGGTTATTTTCCATCCTCTGCCAAGATAACCCCACATATCAACAGAGCTATTCCAATAAGCATTTTTTGCTCAGTAGTCTTTCCCAAAGTAATAGAGAACCCAGGTTATCATATCTTAATGTCATGTGGCACTAAATCACGCTCCAAAGAGAGATAAGAAGACTCCCCAAGAGGGGTGGGTGTGGTGGGTGTGGACTTTGTCCCAGCCAAGGTCCCTTTCCCTCCAGGGGGCTAAATGCCTCAAGCCCAAGTGGTGGCAAGAGGTGGGGTAAAGGAGATAAAGAAGACAGTCCTGCCATTGGCTCAAAGTGCCCAGGCCCACCTGAGTCCTACAGTTGGAAACTGGGCGACTTGTCTTGTCTCTCCAGTGAATCGCATAGTGGCCTTGAGGGATCACGTGCTCCCGGCTTCCTTTCCTCTCTGAAATAGAGGCCTTTAAATCCACCTGTCCATGAGAAACATGGGGATTTGTCTGGAAACCCAAATCTTCACGTTGGTTGTACCAATGCTGTTCTCCAGTTTTCTACAGTGGGTCTTAGGCTCTTGGTGTCCACCTCTCACTTACATTCTTTGCAGTCAGCCATTCACAGGCTCTGGCTGCAGAATAAAGAAGTAAAATGTAGGCTGACCCAAGACCTACAGGACACACTCCCCTGGATCTGTTAACTTACTCTCTTGGCCCTCACCTGACTTTATGCTCACCACAGCCCATGTGCCTGGAGACTCTCTGGGTCTCTTTTTTATAAAATCTACATAGAAGACACAGCTTTAGTCAGAAGGTTCCTCTAGGCCTCCTTTCACAATCTCAAAAAGCAGAGGGCACAACTCATTCATGGTACCTTCCTAAAGGCCAAAGAGAAACCAGCTGATCATTCAATAAAGATGCTTAAGCTCTAGTGGAAACACGGTAGGCACCAAGCCCAAAACCCTTTCAGAAGATCTCAAACCAGGAGCTGTGATTACACCTGTGATCCCAGCACTTTAGGAGGCCAAGACAGGAGGGTTGCTTGAGGCTGGGAGCTCATGGGTAGCCTGGGCAACACATAAAAAATCTGATGTGGTAGCGCCAGCCTCCATGTAGTAGTCATCATCCTAGCCATTCTGAAAGATCACTTGAGCCTAGAAGTTTCAAGCTTAGTAAGCTATGGTGTGGGCAACAGAGCAAGAAATTGTCTCCAAAAAATAATAAGAGAACTGTAAACCATTTATGTGCCATAGAAATCTGCTCTCACCTATTTACCAACTCATATTCACAGTTGAAGTCATGAAAGGTTGGCAATTATTAAAAGAAAATACAGGATTAGAAACTGCTATATTCCTACATTTTATTTCATGTAAGTAGCTTTATGGCTATTGAATTAAGAAGACGGCATGTCAGAAAACAGAGGAAAGACACAAGAGGAGGATCAAGGAATTGTGTGCCTTTGCAGCTCATAGCATCGCCAGCTCCCAAAGAAAGGCAAGGGTTCTTTTTGCACAAGAGGGAGAATCTTCTAGTAGCAGTCATGAAGGTGATACTGCCTGCCAAAATTCACACTATTCTTGAGTGCCTGGAGCTCTGGCCTGCTCGGGCATCTAGCAAGTGTAAGGTGGAACCCATCTGTGCACTTGCTATGTGGAAACCCACCTGATCTGCAGCCCCTGGGACACGGAGGCTGTTGTGGGGCCAGTCCGCAACTCTGGGCTACAGGAATCCAGGTGGGTCCTGGAGACAAGCCCACATGAATCACTGGGACAGCCTTGAATCACCCCAACCTAGACTCCCAAGCATCCCTTTAGGTAGATGAGCCAATTGGTCATGTTTATTAGAACCAGAGAAATCTGAGGGTCTGGCAGAAACTGTTCTGCATTCATGTATTTATATGGAAAATCTTCTCAGGTAAGCTGCTTGCATCTCATCTGATCTTGTAATGGAGACCTAAACATAAAAATGTTCAAGGTAGATAAGATATCTGAGAAGACACATGCTACATATATCTGCCGTACTTGTAAGCACAACACAAAATGCCTCCTATCCTGCCATCAAATCTACATCTTTGTTGGCGTGATGTAAACAATTTTTAAGTTTTCTGTTAACCTTGTCCTAAATCTGATTGTTTTTTCTTCCCATCACACATGTTGGCTGGTTTGCGGAAGGGTTTTCCTCCCCGAGAAGGTGTATTTCACATTGAACTTTATAAACTTATTTAATATCTTTTTCTATACTTTTGTGAAGACAATATGTGATCTGGGAATGTGCATGCTTCACTCAGACCTGTCTTCTGATCGTTTGCTAAATGCTTGTCATAGAAGATAATCCAAAGCATAGAACAGAGTTCTTCAAATCTTCAAAAACTGAAATCTCGGTTTCCTCTGAAACACACGTGAATAGCACAATCTTTGAAATCAAAAGGAGAAAAAAGAAAAACGTTATTCATTGGATGCCCCTAAATGTGCTAGTACGTGTCTTTCTGAACATTGTTCGTCTACATACACTTTTTTTTTTTTTAAGAGACAGGATCTTATTCTGTTAACTAAGCTCCAGTGCGGTTGTGGGATCCTAGTTCATTGCAGCCTTGAACTCCTGGACTGAAGCAATCCTCCCAGCTCAGCCTCCCAAATATCTGGGCCTACAGGTGTGCACCACCATTCTCAGCTAATTTTTCTTTATTTTTCAGTAGAATGGAGGTATCATTGCATTGCCTACGCTGACCCTAAACTTGTGGCCTCCAGTGAGCCTCCTGATTCAACCTCCCAAGGTACTAGGATTGTGGGTGTGAGTGACCATGCTGTGGGTGACCTTGCCTGGTCATTCTAGGTGTGCTTAGGTTATAGTAAAAAATGGCCAGCTTCACTTTGAAGGAGATCGTAGAAGACAGTCTATTCTGGCCTTGTTAAAAGTAGGGGCTCACACAGTCACTTGGGGGAGGAGTGAATGCCATGGAAGCACGTTTCACAGTAGCAAAATACTGTCCTGATTTCTTGGTCAGCTATTTTAGTACATGGTTCAACCACACAGCAGCAGGATCTTTGACTGCAGTAAACTATGTTTCTGTGTTGTGTACGTTACATCTGTGAATAGATGGATATAAACAATCATATATGTCCAACTTGACCCTTATCCGCCCTTTATATTACGTGATTTCGGGAGCACTTGGAAGACATTTAACTTCCTCAGGACTGCCAGCAATAGCATAAATTCCACAATCAGAGATCCATTCCCTGCCCTTAAGGTTATAACACAAATAAAACTGGCTTGGTGCTAACATTCAGAGCCATGCTCCAGTGCAAGTACAGCTACCCCACTCTCTGCTGAGAACTGGGTTTGATGACCAGGAAAAGAGAAAGGACAGAGGATGCTAATTGCTGTGAGGAACCCAACGTAGGGAAAAATGGGTGCAAGACAGAGGATAGGGTTATTCTAAGACAATTTTCACGATTTTCCCTAGAGCCAGCATGGCAGACATACTTTAAAGCGGAAATGACTTAGCCAGTGAGGTCAAAAGAGGCTCTTGCCTCAGAAACATGAGAGAAGGAAAAAAAGAATAGAAATGTCAGTAACAAGAGAGGTATGTGGCTCTGTTAATGAACTTCTCCCCTTCCCTAAAAGTTCTGTGTTTCTCTGACTTTTTCTTATTTGTGAGCCCCCAACAAGATCTAATTGCCTTTTTAGATGTTCAGATTGGCGCTTGACCAAGGCCTGCATTTCCCATGTTAAGAAAAGAATTAAGCCCCAGATTGCAAAACACTTATAAACAAATGAGCTTAGAGTAGGTTTTCAAAACAAGCCTTTGTGACAATTATAGATGGTCAAGATGCTGAAAGTGAAACCGAACAGGGCAGAGAAGACAACAGTGGGGACAGAAGCCCCGGCCTGGTCCTCAGAGCCCGGCCACGGAAGATGAAGCTTTTGTGTCCCACACTTGGACCCTGGTGATGGTCCTGTGTCTGAGTGGCGGGCCTTCGCAGCAGTGTTTATGTGAAAGGGGGTGATTCAATGCCTCCTTTTTGGTTACAGGACTTTGGCGAGGTCACTTGCCGTATCACACGCGGGCTTCTCAGAACCTTGCCCACATGTGTGTGAGAGACAGAATAGGAGATGTGAACCATGAAGGTTGGGCAAACTGCACCGTGTCCAGGAAAAGCAGCCAAAAGCAGCCAGCCCTGGTGGGCCCTATTGTTGTCATTATGACCATTTTCTTCTGCCCACGGCTTCCAAGCCTCTCAGTGTTTCTGCAAAACAAAAGAACCCAGCTGAGGTTTCCACAAAGAAGAATGCAGGGAAGGGGAGAGAGTACCTTGAGCAAGAATAGCTTGGAAGGAGCCAAAAGTGGAAAAGGAAGTCTAATTCTGTCCTAGTCCAGGGGGGAAAAAGGTTTTTTGAGAAATGTAAACAAATCAGGAAATCCTGGCACTTACTCCAGTTCCGATCTGGGGAGACGCTCAGGTCCTTTCCCGAGGAGTGAGCTGCTGTTTGTGAATGAAATCCAGATAAAATTATTCATTGAGCCCCGCCAGCCCCGCAGTTTCCAGCTCTCTTTTTGCCTACGGCATAGCTTAAACCTTAAAATAATAATAATAAAAAAACATATGCATGTTATTAACTCTCCATATTCAAATAGAAATTCAATGCTATCATAAATCTCTCTTTTCTAACATGAATTCCTTTCTCCAACATGAAGCTGCAGGAAAACCATTGTATCTGAGTAATCTTAAACTTGAAAGAGAATTTTTGTTAAACTAGTTATGATAGGGGAAACATGTTTTTCACTGAGTCAAAAGATTAAAGTTGGTTGTAAAAACGGGTGGGGGACTGAAGGAGAATTATTGGTTGCTCAACTAATGATTAGATACAGAACTTCAAGGACAAACTAAGAGGCACAAAAGAAAGAGTCGTGCAGATAAGTGAAAACAGTTCTGATGTTATTAAATAAAAGATGCATTGTTTATCTTAGGTTGTAATCTCCATTCCCAAGTTCATCTCCATCTAAACAACCCCACCCACCCCATGATACCCTCAGTGCATTCCTAGCTCTGCTGCACCACACGTCAGTCAGCACATTGGGGCCGCCTGCCAGAACCATCCTCCCTGCCTCCCTCCATTTTACTCTGTCTAGGCACCTCTTCTAAATGAGGCTTTAGCCAAGAAGAATTGGGCCGTGAGGTGACAAAAGGAGGTAGCTTTTGCTTTTTTTTTTTTTTAAACAAGTTGCAAACCCTTTGGTTAATATCAAATCACCCGATTCCACATATCCCTCATCTCCAATCAATTCCACTAGTTTCCTCTTATCTGTCCCTCTTCTTCCTCCTGCCCACCACCTCTCTTTCCCTCTCACACCCACAAACTGAGCCCAGATCCCTCCTTTCCAAAGGTGTTCTTTAGAGTATAGACCTGGTCTGGGCCCGCAGCAACAAGAACCTACCTGTCCAAGACAAGGCTACGGGCACATGCAGAGGGCTTCCTAAAACTCAGATATCAGCAGAAACTCACAGGCAAGAGACAAGTTTCTCTTGGAAGGAGGAGAAAGAAGTGTTGAGATGGGCTGAGGTCCAGGACACACCTGTCCTCCAGGTGGACCTGCCCTAGCCCCTCAGGCATGTGTTTGCATGAAAACCTCCAGAGGCAAGCAGGGTCAGGGTTTCAATTCTCTTAAATCAAGGCAAAAACTTTCTTGATTGACTCCACAGTCAGAGGATGTACGGAGAGACTATATCCCTCCGTATACAGGCAAACTATTGACTCTGTCCTAGAAGAGCATTTGTGATAAAAAGAAACATTGAAATGAAAAATAAAAATATTAACACCAGCATTGAACTCGACTCATATAGGTATACTATGAAGGGTTTAAATATACATGCACATGTCTGCCATCAATGCATTACCAATAGCTAGAACTGAAATAATGTAACTTAGAATCATCTTAATGAAAATACCAGAACTAACCTCTCTAGCCACTCACAACAGAGTCACCTCTCTCCGGACCAATATCTCCCTAATCTCTTATTTAATGATCAGCATCCAAGATGGAAGATTTCATGTTCTCTCTGAATTGTTCAGAGATTTATGACTCCTATAGAAATGTTCATAAACTCTGAGGCCATGCAAGGCTTTTGGCATCTGTCTCATTGTTATCAGGACCATAAAAACCATCCCCCTCTTGTTCATGGCCAGTCTTTTCTTTCTAGATAATACAATCCAGAGAAAAATAAAGCTGTCTCTGAGTATCTGCTTGCAGTAGGCTCTGTTGTCAGGTGTGTGTCTGTGTTGAGGGGAAGAGAGAGAGAGCAGCAAACCAAACTGGAAGTGTTTAAGGACTTAAAGGGGAACTTCGGGAAATGGTTTCTAGGACAACTCATTTTATCTGTCAAAAGGATGCGGTGCTATGTGCATCGTTCCCCTGGGCCTGGTTCTCAGCCCAGCCTACCCAGGAGTGGCGTCTCCGGAGTGTACACAGAGAAGGGAAGCAGGTGCTTCAACTCCCCCAGCATCTGGTTTAGATGACCACAATGCTGAGAACACCTGCAGCCTGTGTCTCAGCCAAGTCTGGCCCCCCATTGTATTCAATTGGACTTTCTGCCTTAAGCAAGAAAAAGGAATTGTTTATCAGATTTGCCAAAGGATCTCCAGGGAGGTGGAGAGAGACAGGATAAACAAACCTAAAACAAAATGCAAGTATAAGCAAAGCACTGGGAAACCTTGATTATTTGTGACTGACCAAGGTAATCTTTCAACTTGACACAAAGTAAGTAAAGCTGAAAGAGAAAGAGACAAAAGTTAGTATGGACCGAGACAGTTTCCCGAAGCTTTTCCAAGAGAACTGTTAGTAGACAATCTTGTCCAAACTCTAGTCCATAGGATAACACAGAAACCAAATTCTCATGACCGGAAAGACTCTCAAGTCAAAAAATATTCAATAAGTGTCTACTTGTATAGGACTTCGTCCTATGGGGTTTAAAAGATGAGTGACAACTGCCCCCATCCTAGAAAAAGCCTATAAAAAAATGGTGTTATCACTTGCATGTTCCATTCATGTACTTTATAATTTCACATTTTGTAATAATACACACCGGGGGAGCTGGATACCTGCCAATCATACCAAATGCAGTCATCCTCGGTTTAGAGTTCTTTAACCAAGGTAAGCAAAGCAGGCACAACTGATCTGACAATATAATACAACCTCACGAGTGGTATAAGGGACCAAAATAAAAAAGTTTACTTCCAAGGACTCAGGATAGTTTAGAGATCCCACATATGGTGTATTTTGTTGATAATTCCTCAAGAGCGCCTTCTTTTTCTTTCCTTTGTATAGAGCCCCAACTAGTGGAAGATTGGAAAACTGCACTTAAAGAGAAATTTAAATGGGAGATGACACGGGTCTTCTCACAGGTTGAGAGCCAGTAACATCTTATAGATGATGCTCATTTGGGGGTGTGAAGATAAGGGCAAGGTGGTAAAAGGGGAGGTGGGTGTGAAAGTGGATTATATTTTTTCTTTTTACAGACAAACTGGCACTGATGCCAACGTGTACAATCTCTTGCATTTGAAATGAGTCAATGCACTATACAACTAATTTCACAAAGGAAAATAGTTCTTAAGATCAGAACTTATTCTTAAGTGGCTGAAATAAAAAATAAAAAAGAACTTATTCCCCCTGAAGGTATCTTTTCGAAAGAAAGAGGGAGATAGTCTGTGATACCAAATTGCAGGCGTTAGAGGAGAGAGACCTGGTTTTTCAGATTAGATGAGAATGTAGTTAGCGATATAGTCACACTGGCCCAGAACAGGACAGATAAAAATGTGCCTGTGTTGGGGTCAATGAGAAGAAAGGTAGAAAGCAGGTGGACACAGCATGGTGAAGAAAATGACTCCAATACCAACAATGGAGGAGGAAATACAGTCACCTGGAAAAGTGATTTATGATACAGGTTTTCCTAAAGGAATCGAATCTTTGGGGTTGTTGGTCTTTTAATCTTGTCTCTTGGTTTGTTACCTGTTTCGAGAAATCTCATTCTTGTGGGGTTTTTTTTTAAGGAGTCTTGGTTCCCTTGCCAGAAAGTACCAATAAAGTTGCAGGCAGCCTGGAAAGGTTATAAAAACGCAAGATGAATTCATCGATCAGACAGATTGTGGTCTGTGTGTGCAACGGGTCCGTGGACAGGCTTCAGGGACTTCATGGAACTCCCTACCAAGGGATGCGACTTCTGTGTGTGTGTGTGCATTTTTCTGGATGTTATAGCCTTTATTAGATTCTCAAAGGGGCCTGTAACCCAAAAGAAGAGTGAGGAGTCTGCACATAGCCACACAGAGCCACATTTCAGTGGACGCTCCTCAGAGTGATCTCAGACCGCGTGAAATTCTGTCCTTAGAGAAGCCAAGGAGAGGTAAGAAGCTATTTCAGGACATCACAAAGCAAATTGTCGCCGTCTCATTTTTCACTCCTTGGACACAGCTACAAGAATTTTCCTGTTGCATTTTGCACAACTGTGGTGGCATAGGGCACCTCTACTCAGACCCCAGCAAAAGGTACCTGCTGCCCTTAAGTTGTTTCTGAAATGAAACTTCCATTCACCAGTTTTCTTTAACATGCATGAAACAATTAAGATGATTTCTACTCAAAATTCTGAAAGCAGTAGCAAGCATTTTTTTTTTCATTAGGTTAAGCAAAGGAAAACAGGGAAAGAACAACATTTCACTTTAGGAGCTGAAGACTCACTCAGCACATTTGGTTGTTATCAAAATCAGATCATGAAAGCAGAGTTTTTTTATGCCACTTCCTTAATGTTTACAGTGATTATTAAATAAACTCTCCAGTCCTTCATTTCATTTGAAAGGAGATTTGTTTAAGTACTACTTATTTGAAGATCATTAAGTCTCTGGAGTTCAAGGCTAACCAGGGTGATAATGCCAGGGTGATAGTGTCTAACTTCTTTTATGGCACCAGCTTTCACATAGATTTTATTTAACAAATGACTTAGTGGTGGAGAAAAGCTGTTGGATTAATCTGTCTGTCCTGACCTTCACCTCCCAACCAGACAGTTAATCATACAAGGGGAGTTGGAGGGATAACTGGAGAACACACATCCTCTCTAAGTAATCCCCGTGTCAGGTGGCATGTGGTTCAGTGTTGCTACGATTTTCCTTCTGAGCCGATAACCCCGTTCTCTCCACATCAGAAAGGCATAGTTGTGTTTTTAAAATTCATGGAGAACAAGATGTGTTGTGAATCTAAGAAATAATGCCAAACTTGTTTGCATTTGAGGGTGGGGGATGTGGGGGGGGGGTTGTTGCTTCTGAGAATATCAGGAAGTTAAATGATTGGAATGTCTTTGTATCCTTCTTGGAACAATTAGGTAGAGGTCTTCAGGGAAAAGGGTTTCAAAAATTGAGGTTTGGCATTTTTTTGTTTGTTTGTTTTTTAATTTTACTACCTACATAAGACCATTTCAAAAATCTCTTTTAAATATTGTAACCACAAACTGTTCAACCAAACGAAAATGAAAGTAGGCCACTTAGAGGTTTTTGTTTAAACTAAAGCAAAATGTCTTGAGCTAATAATTTTAACCATTGGGGATTTACTGGTTACCAAAAGCAGTCCCTTCGAAATGAAGAAAGAAGATTTTCAATTAATGTATCTGAATTTGAATTTTCCTTTTGCAGGATAAACAGAGGATAGCTTTTGGGGGAGGCAGGGGGTTGGTTTTTCAGGGGTTTTTCGTCCTTGTCATTTTTCTGTTTGTTTGTTTGTTTCCCCTGAGGACTAAACTGACCTTCCTGAGCAGTGAAACCCCAGACCTGGACGTGGGCCAGCTGCCTTCCAGTCTCGCATCATTAAAAACTTAGGAAGGTGCTGTTTAAATGTGAATTCTCCAGTACTCCTTCATCAGACAGGCCACGCCACAGTGGTTGGGGCATATTTGACACATCTAACCCTAAAAAGAAAGAGAAGAGGCAAAGCTTTAAAAACGTGTATATTGGAGTGAAAGTTCACCACCCCTTATAAGACTTCCTAGTTAATAGCAAATCTGCAAGTCAATTTAAAGAAGGATGAATAAGGTGTCAAAGTTTTTTTTGTTTTCTGCAGAAAGCAAGCATTCCAGAAACAAAGGGAAGCCACTTACACCCCTCCTTATTTTGATGATTTAGGATGTCCTCGGGCATTGTCAAGATCCAGTATAGGACCTGATTTAGCCCAAAGAGAATTATAACAAGTATGCATACAAAAAAAGAAAGAAAGAAAGAAACAGAGAGAGAGAGGGAGGAGCAAGGTGAAAAAAAGAAAAATCTGCATTTTCATTAGGTTAATAGTCACATTTTCAGCCCACCATAAGTTGAGACAAGCACATGAAAATAACAAAGTCAGCCCATGCATCAGCCAAGTTGCAGAGCCAAGCCATACCACCACCAGAGTGAGCTGCAATGTGGACGCTGGCCGGCAGGCCTCGCCTTCCCTGAATCTCCGTTCCTCTCTGTAATAGTCTGTGATGGCAGCTGAATGTCCACCCATAAACTAAAGCAGAGGCAGCCAGGCAATCTGAGGACCATTCCCTCATTTCACAGAATTACATCAACATGTACAAAAACACAACTGTATGAGCACACATATAGTCAGTTCCTAACCTTAACTCAATTACTGGTAATAATGTTCTTACCTCCACCAATAACACAAAACTAGTTTCTGATTGATTTCAAATTACTATATCTTCTGGTATGCAATTTTGCTTACTCTCATTTTTCTTTTTTTGAAAAGTAGATTTATTTCAGGTTAATGTGAGGGTACAAAGAACCAGGTCAAAATATTTGATTTTGTTGGTAAAGGCCCTCTTGTGATTATGTCCTGCACACAAAAGGTATGCCAAATACTCCCACCCTGTGCCCATTCAGTGAGAGCACCCCAACCCCCACCCATCCTTCCCTCATTGCTCCTCCCCCCAACTCGAATTGACATGAATTTTTTTTTTTTTTTATATAATCAGCGTCTCACTCTATCACCCTTGGTAGAGTACCATGGCATCACAGCTCACAGCAACCTCCAAGTCCTAGGTTTAGGCCATTCTCTTGTCTCAGCCTCCCGAGTAGCTGGGACTACAGGTGCCTGCCACACCACTCAGCTACTTTTTGTTGCAGTTTGGCTGGGGCAGGGTTTGAACCCACCACCCTCGGTATATGGGGCTAGTGTCCTACCCACTGAGCTCCAAGTGCCACCCCGACATGAATTTTTCTATATGGGCATGCATCAGATCATCTGCTGGCTTCATATTAGTATTGAGTACATTGGATAATTACTTTTCCATTCTTGTGATACTTACTAAGAAGAATGTGTCTCAACTCCATCTAGCATATCACAAAAGATATGAAGTCACCATATTTTTTATGGCTGAATAGTATTCCATAGTGTGCATGTACCACAATTGGTTAATCTCATTTTACTATTTTTTACTAAAGTGTGGGGGCGTCACAACTCACAGCAACCTCAAACTCTGGGGCTTAAGCTATTCTCTTGTCTCGCCACAATGCCCAGCTATTTTTTGGTTATAGTTGCCATTGTTGTTTTAGCTGGCCCAGGCTGGGTTTGAACTTGCCAGCCTTGGTGTATGTGGTCAGCGCCCTGCCCACCAAGCTACAGGTACTGCCCTCATTTTACTATCTTAATACACTCTGAAGGAATCAGAGGGCTGAAGAATGGCCCGAAATGTATAAAGTAACAATTAACATTTACAAAACAGATGGTCAATAGGAAAATACTGAGACTGTGCAAACATTTTGTTTTTACTATCTTCTGTACTCTTAATTAATTCTTTTATAATGGCAATTTAACCTTATATAGATTTTCAAATAACTTCCCACTGATTTTTCTTAGTCATTTTCAGAATGACAAAATGTGCTGAATAAGGTATTAATTATTAATATCTTTGTGACTCAAGTATATGCCTTGGGAGTGTTACTACTGTTTAAATTTGATAGTTTTTTCCTACTTACAAACCAGGGTTAAGTTGGTGATAATTTTTATTAAAAAAATGACTTTTGACATATTACAAGTTTTTGTAAAGTGAATTACCTTATAAACATACTTTCCCCAATTCCTTCAAAGAAAAATATGGTCAGATCAAACACACACAAAACAGAATAGATAACACTAATACCAATTATTTAATTTTTCATGTATTTAAAAATGTTCCATATTGTAATAAAATTAAAAAACTAGTAAGGCAGGGTGCAGTGGCTCATACATAGCACTTTGGGAGGCTGAAGTTGGAGGACAGCTTGAGGTCAGGAGTTTGAGACCAGCCTGAGCAACATAATGAGACTCAGTCTCTACAAAAGAATACAAAAATTAGCTGGTCACAATGGTTGCAGTAAATTATGATCACACCACTACCTTCATACCTGGGCAACAAAGTGATATTCTGTCTCCAAAAGAAAAAAAAATATTAAAATATTAAGAAGATAATTTCATGTCTTTTTTTAATAACTTTATGATGAAAGAACATAAAAGCTAAATCTAAACAAGTCCCATAAACTTGAAAATTCCGAGTTACAGCTTACTGATTTTTAAATCAGTAGGTAGCTTTTAGAAAATCAATTCAAACATACACAGAAAACAAAAGATTGATTTAAACAAGTTGTTAACAAAGGTGAAAGTATCAGGGCAAATTGCTTTCTCCCTGAATACTGGATCTTGGTCTTGGTAACTCTCTGTGACAGGTCCTTAGTCAGTAAGAAATATGAGAACATTAGCTATGTTCATGAAAGACAAGATTCCAATTTTAGAATTTTGATCCCCTGCTTTTACTCTTTCTAACTACTTTTAAAGGAATTTCCCATTATTATCTGGTCACCAGACTACATATTTTTTAAATTTACATTTTTATTGATGTATTTTTGAAACACACTTGGGAGGATGCCAAAACATTGTCATCAATAAAATATAATGTGAATGCTTTAAAGGAAAGAGTGAGGAAAAAGAAAGAAGAGTAACTATTTCAAGTCTGTAGTCATATTATTGTCATCATTAAAGTTGAGCTACAGTGAAAGTAGGAAGAGATAAAAGAATGGCACACACATGTATCCAATTATATTTATCTCAAAAATATGTCAAATTTCCATTTAAAATGTCCTGGTACTTATTATTTCAAACCCATCTAAAATTGCTTCCTACTAAAGATTTTGTACTAGGCTCATGTAATGTGTGTGGTTGGAGACAGTTATTTGTCTACTATGAAATTTTCAATCATTAGTAAAGTCATAATGTAATTTCTTTTAATTTTCAGTAAAACGTATTAAATTTGATACTTTTCTGCAACCTAAAGCTAGGATTTATGTCTATTGTGATATGAAGGATCTTTAAAATGCTTTTTTTATTACTAAAATATTTCTTATACATCCCAAGTTATTTAAATACATACTGGGCTAAAATTGGCGTTAGGAAATTAGGTGTCATACTTTTCCTAGGGTACAAATTGTAACTGTGAATAGAGTTTCCAAAAAGAGTAAATGGTCATTATGACTCTACTCCTTATTCCTTCAAAATTTTTGAAAGAAATTTTCTTGTGGGGACTGAACAAGAGGAATTTTTTTAAATTCATCTATTTCTCCTCCTCCAATTTATGGAGACAGAAAAAAAAAAGTGTTACTTAATAATACCATTCTTTCAGGGTCTGGAGGAAAATGGCTGACTAGAAGGAGCTTTCTCCAGAAGCTCCTGTCCATAGGAGAAAAGTTGGACTGAAGTGAACTCGGAAAAGTCAAAAATAGGGAATTGAGCACAAGGAGAAGTAATCAGGATGCACATCACCTGCACTGAGACGCGCTGTGAAAGCGAGAAAGAGGAAGAAAGATAACAGAGACCAGGTATGGCGCAATTAGACTGGTGCCAAGGGGACAGGGCTTTCCATCAGCCAGCAGGAAACAAAGGACCTCTTACCTCATCTCACGGTAGAGCCACGAGGTCCCAGTTCTGCACCTGGAAATTTCTACCTCTGAGTCCCATTCTGCCTGGAGCAAAATTGAACAAATATGCTCTCCACAATAGAAGCCCACAGGCACCTTCCCCTTCTCAGATGCCTCGCCAACTGCCCTCTGCAGAGGCCAGTGTAATTGTGGAGTCCTCTGAGGGACCTCTACATTGTGTGGGCCACTGAGCCAAGCCACCGCTGCTGCAAGAGGAAACAGTGGCGCTGCAGTTCTAAGGTTGGCATGGGATGGTATGATCTCTCCTGGCTCTCACTCCTACTAGGGGAGACCTTTCCCTAGCCCTCTGGAGAGCCCTTGCCTGGTGTCTGTGACCAGCAACCCTTAGCTTCCCTCAGAGAGACAGGCCTAGCTTCAAGCAACTGGCACTGGAAAGGTCCAGGAACTAGACCTCCTCCTCAGCCATGGGTGACAACTGCATTTTATCCAGTCTGCAGCCAGAACTGGGGTGGGGGGGGCACCGGGGGAAGGACTATGGCTTTCTGAACTTGTTTGTGTGTGTTTGCTCATGCTGAGGGAGTTGGATCAGAACTCTTGGTCAGAACTGTAGGCAGATTCTTGTTCTCTGGCTACAACTGGCTGGGGCTGCAGGTTTGCTGTTTATTTGAGTTTGTTTGTAGGGGATTGGCACAGGGAGGGGCAAGAACAGTGGATCAGTCTATGGATTCCCTTCCTCCAGCTGTCACAGGCAGGGCTGGGGCCATAGCTGTTGGAATCTTTGTGCAGCAGTGGCTCCAGCAAAATACTATGGCTCCTTTGAACTGGGTGGAGAACAGGCTGACACCAGGACAGAATCAGGTTGCACTATTTCAGCAAGGCTAGCCCTCAAGACTCTCACTGCAGCCCTGAAAGGAAGCTTCACAAGGCTGTAGGAGAAGGGCCACAAGGACAAGCTTCAGCTCATTGGCAAAGGGATGGTTAGCTCCAGTTCCTATGACCTCCAAATCTTGTCTCATTCTGCCAATTTTAGTTGCCAATAGGACTGTACATTGCTCCCTAAGGGTCTCCAAATAGATTATCACTCAATAACTACTCAGGGACAAGTTAACATTTCAGCTAAAAAAGTATAATTAATATTTTTTTAAAAGGTGAAAATACCAAGAGAAGGCAGCAAAAGAATTCTGGCAACATGAAAAGTCAGAGCAGATCAACTCCCCCAGAAATTACAATGGAGATACAGCAGAAAATCGCATCCATAGAGAAATTTCTGAAATCTCAGAAATAGAATTCAGAATATGGATGGCAAATAAAAGGTGATTGGAATTGAGGAGAAGATGGAAATAGGAATTAAAAAAAAATAGTCCAAAAGTTGTCTCAGGAAATTAATGAATTTAAAGGCGAATGCACGAAGGATATAGACATAGTAAGGAGATATAGCAGAGCTTAAAAAATTGAAAGAGGCATTTGAGGAGCTTTGAAAATCAATAGAGATCCTCAGTAATACAGTAGAACATGGAGAAGAAAGAATTGCAGAAATTGAAGACAAGAGTTTTGAACCATCCTAATTATTCAAAGAGGCAGAAAGAAAGAAAACAAAAACAGAATATTCCCTGAGAGAGTTATGGGTTTATTCCAAAACATGAAACATCTGAGTTATAGGGATTCCTGAAGGAGCAGAGGGTGGTCCTAAAACCACGGATGCTCTACTTCAAGACATCATGGTGGAGAATTTCCCAAGCATTGCAAGAAACACAGAAATTCAGATAGTAGATAGTTTCAGGACTCAGCATCTCCTAGACACATATAATTAATTTTGCCAAAGTCCATATGAAGGAGAAAATCCTGTAAGCAGTCAAGCATAAGAAAAGACTTACCTACAAAGGGAAAAATATCAGGATGACCACAGATCTTTCAGCTGAAACTTTTCATGCCAGAGAGGAGGGTCATCAGTCTTTTACTTTCTTAAACAAAACGATTTTCAGCCCGGGATCCTGTATTGTGCTAAGTGAGTTTCATTTGTGATGGAGAAATCAAATATTTTACTACATGCAAATGTTGAGGAAATTTGACATAACTAGACCAGCTCTATAGGAAGTACTCAGACCCATTCTTCATAATGGCCATTACGATGGTCAGCGACCAAAATAAACACATCCAGAAATTAAAGAACAAAATATACCTTCTACAATGACACAAGGGATAAAAATAAGCTCTGGACCTCTGAAAAACAGGTGACCAAAACTCCATCACACCTATCAATACACTCAATAAATGTGGATCACTTGAATCCCCTACTACAGAGGCACAGGCTGGCTGACTGGAGACACAAGTTCAAGTGTTGTATCTAAGAAACACACCTAACCTCTAGGGATAGAACAAGACTAAGGGTGAAAGGATGGAAAACAACATTCCAGACAAATGGAAATCAGAAAAAAAGTAGGGGTTTGCAATCTTATTTGCAGATACAAGTGGATTTAAACCAACAAAAATAGGGAACAAGGATGGACACTATTTACTGGTCAAGGGAAGCCCACAACATGAAGAGATTTCAACAATTAACATTTACACACCCAACCTAAACACTCCTTGATTTATAAAACAAACCCTAAATGATTTGAGAAATATGATATCTTCCTACACACCATAATAGTAAGAGTTTTTGGGGTTTTTTTTTTCAGACAGAGTCTCACTATGTCGCCCTGGGTAGAGTGCCATGGAGTCGCAGCTCCAGCAATCTCAAACTCTTGGGCTTAAGTGATTCTTTTGCCTCATCCTCCCAAGTAGCTGGGACTACAGGCACCCACCACAATGCCCAGCTATTTTTTTGCTGTAGTTGTCATTGTTTTTAGCAGGCCCAGGCCAGGTTCAAACCTGCCAGCCCCAGTGTATGTGGCTGGTCCCCTAACCATTGAACTCCAGGTGCCAAGACAATAGTTAGAGATTTTAACACCACTTTGACAGTACTAGATAGATCCTCCAAGGAGAAACTAAACAAAGAAATAATAGACTTAGAACAAACAACCCTAGAACAAATGAATTTAACAGACATATACAGAACAATTCATCCTAAGAAAACTGAATATACATTCTTCTCTTCAGCCCATGGATCACCCTCCAAAATTGATCGTATCTTAGGACACAAATCTAACCTCAACAAATTCAAAAGAATAGAAATGACTCCTTATATTTTCTTGGACCATCATGGCATAAAAATTAAACTCAACAATAAAAATCTTCACACCCAAAGAAAGTCATGAAACTAAATAACTTTATGCTGAATGACAGCTGGGTCAAAGATGAGATTAAGAAGGAAATCATTAAATTTCTTGAGCAAAATGACAATGAAGATACAAGTTGTCAAAACCTGGAGGATACTGCACAGACAGTCCTAAAAGGCATATTTACAGCATCAGATGCCTTCATCAAGAAAACAGAAAGAGAGCATGCCAACAGCCTAATGGACCATCTCAAACCATTGGAAAAGGAAAAATAATACAACCCCAAAACTAGCAGAAGACAATAAACAACTAAAATCAGAGAAGAATTCAAAGAAATCAAGAACAGAAGTATTATTTGGAAGATCAGCAAAACAAAAAGTTGGTTCTTTGAAAAGATAATAAAATCAACAAATTATTATTATATATAGTATTTCATCTGGCCCTGAAAATAACCCTATATGATAAGTACTAGTATTATCTCCACTTTACAGTGAAGAGACTTAGGCACAGAAGGTTGACTAACCTATCCCTGTTGGGTGCTACTTCCCAAATTATAAAATCCTGCTGTTCTAAATATAACTATTTACTAATAACTCATTTTCAAGTACTATTACTATTCTGTACATAAGGATATTATGAAATGATGAGTCTAGCTTTTAATTACTTGGAAATAAGGATAATAAGGTCAGATTCATCCAAAAAAAATTTTTTTTTTCATCTAAGAGCAGGTAAATCATTGTCAAGTCATATGCCAGTAGTTTGAGTACAGTGTCTGCTTCCTAGGGCTATCATAACAAATACCAAAAGTTATGTGGACTAATCCAGTAGAAGTTTATTGGATTAGTTTTAAGGGCTAGAAGTCTGAAATGAAGGTGTTGTCAGTGCTGTGTTCTCCTGAAAACTCTAGGGAGAAACTTTCCCTGCCTCTTTTGGCTTCCGGTGGTGTTTTCTAGTAATTCTTTGCATTTGTTGTCCTCTACATGTGTCCCTCCTGTCACATGGCCCTTTGGTGTTTCCCTGGGTCCCTGGGTGTCTTCACCTAGTCTTCCACTTTTCTTGCCTCATGTTCAAATTTCTCGTTTTTATAAGACCACCAATCACTGAATTAAGGTCCCCCCGAATGACATCCTAAAATGAAGTACTTATTGTACAGATGAGAATCAATGAACTCTTTCAATACCCCATTTCTAAATAAGGTCACATCTTCAGGTACAAAGAATTGAGATGTCACTATATCTTTTGGGGGATTGGGAGTTCAAACAGTTAACTTGTTGGTTATTTTATCTGTCCTAGACAGAAAAGAATCCTATTGCAATGCAGATAAAAATAGAAACCATTTATAAACAGTGTGGCAGGAAGGAGAACTCAAAGTTAAAATTGAAAACTATGAAATTTCCCATAAAAAGTAAGTAGATTGAGCTATATGAAATTACTAAAAAAAAAAATCAACCATTTTTGATCTATAAAAATAGTAAGTTCCTATGCTCCAATTTAAGAAATAAGTAGAAAGGAAAGAGAATAAAGAAATGTCAAAGAATCTGAGGAATGAAAAAAAGATAGGCAAGAATGATATATAGGAGCTAGATGTGGAAAGGGGAAATAAAATTTTAAATCAAATGATTCCCTCATCAACATTAACTATTATTTAATTTTTAAAATTTGTTATACAATTTTTGTCGTACAAAATTGTTGTTAGAATTTTGTTTTTTGTTATACAAATTTGTGATACAAAATATATATCAGTGTCTAAAAATATTTCTATCCCAGCACAATTATATTATTTGTTCTTCCTCATTTGATTTGTGTGTGTGTATGTGTGCATGTGTGTTTTGTCTTGTTTTGTTTTTCCCAATCAAAGTTCCCTCAAAACAGTTTGAGCCCAGCCTGGGCCTGCCAAACAGCAAAACATTTCCATAAGTGGCTGAGACCAGGGGAAAAGGGAGGGGTCATCTCCACAACACTCCATTTATACACAGAACTAAACAGACAATCACAGAGTCACTATTGCTGTTAGAAGTTGGCGGAATGGGAAAGGATGGAATAGGTGAGATGTAGGGATATTATTAAAAAAAAATACAGGCTCCCCCTAACTGGGGTGCCAGTGGGGAACTTGGTCTGCTTCAACCCCAAAAGACTCAGAAGATCAAAAGCAGTTTGGGAAGGCCAGAACCGTCAGGGACGGAGGGAGGAGGAAAACCCAGGGGTGGAGGGCTTTTTGGCAACTGGGGTAAAGAGATTGCCCTCTCCCTGCTGGGATCCCCCCAGCCGCTCTAGTTTGGCAGGAAGGGGGCAGCCTGCAACCCCCAGGGGCAGGTCTGGGCTGCCAGCTGCTCCAGGCGGGGGGCGGGGGGGGGCTCACAAAGGCTTGCACTGCAGGGAGATGTTGGCACTGCCCCTCAGCTTCTCTGCCAGGGTACAGCAGCCCTTGACCTCCTCGCAGCAGTTTGCTTGTCATTCATGCTTGATCCCTGTCAGCTTCTTCTTGAGGGCATCCTTGGAGCGGGCATAAATCATTTTGCTCTTAAGGGGAGCACTCTCAGGAGCCCAAAAGATAAATACCAGGTCCCCTTCTTGCTCTCCTTAGTCTCATAGGTTGCATGATAGAGGGCATAGCTCCAGTCCTGGTCTGGAAGCATCTTGACAAAGGTGGTGTAGAGATTGTGACAGTCTGGTCCACATCACCTACCAGGATATTGCTCCTTTTGTCCTCACTCAGGCAGAAGAGCACTGCCTTCACCTCTAACATTGAAGATTTGTGCACCTTCATGTCATTGAATACCTTAATGACACCATCAGCGACAGCCACACCAGAGGCCACATTTCCAGAAGCAAAAGGGTGATGGCCAGAGAAGCAGAACAGAGGATGGCCGCTGTCGCTGCTGCTGGGGTCCGACTCCTTACTCATTGGATTTTTAAGTCACTGTATCTACTATAATTTTTTAATCTAAGAAATCATATCTTTTTTAAAGAATGAATGTAGGCCCTTATCTTACCCCCTCTGTCAACTCTACATGGATTAAAATCATAAATTTAATACCTGAAATTATAAAATTACTAGAAGAAAAACATAAGGGAAAAGCTTCATGACATTGGTATGAGCAATGGTTACTCGGCTATAACCCCCAAAGCACAGGCAACAAAAGTGGAAATAGACAAATGGGACAAACTAAAAAGCTGCTGCATAGCCAAGGAAACAACTAATAAAGAGACAGCCCCAGATTAGGGGAAAATATTTACAAATAATACATTGTATAGCAGTTGTTAGTATCCAAAATATATAAGGAACTCAAACAACTCAACTGTAAGAAAACAAATGTATATATTAAAAATGAGCAAAGGACTTGAATAGACACATCTCAAAAGAAGACTTGCAAATGGCCAACAGGTGCATGAAAGAGTGCTTAACTCACTCATCAGGGCAATGCAAATCAAACCCACAATGATTTGTCACCTCATATCTGTTAGGATAGTTATTATAAAAAGATGAGAGATAACAAATGTAGGCAAGAGTATGGAGAAAATAGAGCTCTGGTTCCCTGTTGATGGGAGTGCAAGTTAGTGCAGCCATGTTGGAGAACAGTAAGGAGATTCCTCAACAAAACTAAAACTAGAACTACCATATGATTCAGGAGTCCCACTTTGGGTATACATCCAAAAGAACTGAAATCGGTTATCTCAAAGAGCTATCTGCAAATCTGTGTTCACTGCATCACTTCTCACGGTAGCCAAGAAAATAGAACCAACCAAAGTGCCTATGGATGGATAAATGGATTTTTTAAATGTGGTGTATATATATACAGTTGAACTACATTTCAGTCTTTAAAAGAAGGAAATTCTGTCATTTGTAACAGTGTGGATGAATCTACAGGACTTTATGCTAAGTGAAATGAGCCAGGCATAGAAAAGACAAATGAAGAAAAATACTGCCTGATCTCACCCATATACGGAATCTAAAAATGTCAAATTCATAGAGGTAGAGAGTAGGACGGTGGTTCCCAGAGGCTGAGTAGTTCTCGGTGGCAGATGGGGATAGGGAAGGTTCTGGTGAAAGGGTACAAACTTCAGTTAGAAAGGAGGAACAATTTCTGGTCATATATTGCCCAACACAATGATTATAGTTGATAATAATGTCCTATACATTTCAAAATTGCTTTAAAAAAGATGCATTTTCAATATTCTCATTAGAAAGAAATGGTAAGCACGTGAGGTGATAGATCTGTTAATTACCCTGGTTTGGTCATTCTGCGATATACACATGTATCAAAATATCACATCATACTCTATAAATATGTATTTTATTTTTATCAGCCATTTGAAAATAAAGTTGTGTATAAAAGCAACACCAGTGGAAGCCAGAAGATGGTGAAAAGATCAAAACTAAATGAGGCAGGAAGGGGGAATGCAGGGCGGCAAGGCAGACGGGACCATTGCTGTGCTTGGAACACAACCAGATAGGTACAGTATTATGGGAATCTCCATCAGGAAAAAAAAAATTGTATTCAAATCAGTTTGGTTTTTTAACATAGATAATACTTTATTTTGCTTTTGATTGTGAGGAAGGTAAATTCTGCCAAAACTGAACCAGGCTGTTTAGGGAGAAAGTTGGACCCTCAAACTATTTTGGACCTTTTGTATAAATGCAGATCAATCAGAGATTATTGGAAGCATTGTCTGCACAGCCTTCCAGCATCTTCAGACCACATGGAAAGAGATTTCTAGCATAGCCAGGGTCTGGGAGAGACCTGTAAATGAGGCTATTGATGCAAAACTGCATGGATTAAGTTTAACACCTTGAATTACATGGGAAATGAACAGGAGCTGGGGGCAGCTAAGGGAACACAGGTGTGACACGTCCGGAAAAGTCCACATTCTTAAGTGCACAGGCAGCCATAGTCTATTCAAGCTTCTTTCCCCGGGTGGTCCAACTTACAAAGCTTCCTGTCATAAAGCTATTGCTCAGTACAAGGAAAGTGTATTGTGAATGCCAGGTTCAAAACAGTTCATTGAAAACTTCTTGGTTAACTAATTAAAGCAGTCTGAGCTTTGGGAAGTCCTCCAGGAGGGAGCTGATTTTGAGAACAGCTTTCCAATTCACATGTTTCAGGAGCCAAGGGTAAGCATAGTTCAGATGAATAACACACACGTACATACTCACATAACCCACAAACCGTGGTATTAAAAAATAGAATCAAAGTCAGGGCTAGACCACAGCAGAAGTGAATTGGCTTAAAGAAAACTAAATATTTTGTCACCGAATCCATCTGCTTATTGGATTATTTTGCTTGATTGCTACTTCTTGTATCTCTAGATACAAATCTATATTAGAAAAATTGCAGGTAAAGTTGCCTGCCTACCAACCACACAGCTCAGCTTTCTCTCTCCTTTGGGCAAAAAACAAAAAATAAATTATATGTGTTTCAAGTAAATGAAAAGCAAGCAAAATTTTAACTTCTGCCTGTACAAAAACAAAGTGGCATCGTTGTTCCTAGAGAACTTTAAAGCCAAAATGGACATTCACCATCTCTCAGGTCAGGTGACCAGAAAGATACTGGTTCAAAGTCTCTTCCATTCCATCATTCACTGTTTTGTCATGTATGCGGTTGTATATGCTACTTTTTCTTTACTTTTAAAAGTTGCCTTCATGGTACTTACATCAGTCTCCTATAATTTTATATAGGAGGCTGATTCTATAACTCTCCTATAATTGTTATTGCCATAACAAAGTACCGCAATTTAGTGGCTTAAAACAACACAAATTTATTCTCTTCCATTTCCAGATGTGAGAAGCCCCAAATCATTTTACTAAGCTAAAGTCAATGTAGGACTGGTACCTTCTGAAGGCTCTGAGGGAAAAAAATCTGTCTCCTTGCCGTTCACACCTTCTCATGGCCACCTGCGTTCCTTGGCTTACGTCCTCTTCCTCCGTCTTCAAAACACACCCCTCCTGTCTCTCCTGCTGTGATCACATCTCTTTTCTTCTGATCTGACTCCTCCTGCATCCCTCTTAAAAGAACCATTATGGTTACAGTGGACTCACCTGGTTAATCCAAGCTAATCTCCCCATCTCAAGATTCTTAATCACATCTGCAAAGTCCCTTTTTCTATGAAGGTAACATGCACAGATTCCAAGGATTAGGATATGAACATCTTTGGGATTTCATTACTCAGCCTACAACAGTACTTTTTCCGAAAAGTGGGTCGATGTCATTCTACCACATTGTTCTCTGCTCTCAAATTAGAAACACAAAGCCTACATGTCCTGAACACGGCTGGATACTGTTACATCTTGAAATAACCAGGGAATCATTTATGCCTTTGAAGAGTTTGTAATCGAGCTAGGTAGACACATTCATAAGCTCAATAAGTGGGGTGAAGCACAATGGTATTGAGCCTCTACTCTGTGAGATGCTGGGTGTGATAGATGGATCAGTTAGGGTCCTTGCTCTGAGGAGAATAGTAGCTCAGAGAGAGGAGAATTAAGTGTGGGAGGAAAGTTGTGTTTATAGGGAAAGACTACAGTTGTATACCTGCAATTAACTTATAGATTAGATTGGTGTGAGGGGGGAAAAGCTGTGGATTGGCATCATCAGAAATTCGGATGTGTCCAACAAATTGGCAAACATTAGTTGTATTTCCTTGGAAAGATCTTGTCCCTTCTCTGATTGCTCTGAATCCTAGCAACTTCCTGGTTTTAACAGTCTGTGAATTTTCTGACTACCTTTCAGAATTTTAATGAAGTACTAGAAAAACTCGACCCTACAAATTGAGAAGATAGAGAAAAGAATTCAAGATTGTTCCAAAAAAAGAGAAGGCAACAGGAATTGTTATAGATCCTGGGATAGTAACGAATAGAGCAGATTCATAAAGACTGAGCTGCGTGGCTCTCCACCCAAAATACAACTGAAGTTTTACATTTCCAGAATGGCCAACATATGCCCAGTTTGGCTTTGTTTGGCAACCGCCCTAATCTACAGTGCAAGACGTATCTTTATTATATTCTGTGCTCCTGATTGCAGAGGTGGCCAAAGAAGTTAAGAAGTCACTCGTCCCTTGGAGATAAACATTAACTTGTGTGTAAAAACCAGGAATTCCCGGTCCATATTCTAGCTAAAGCCTGAGTGTTCCAGAACATTCAGGAGAAAAATAATGGTAATTTACATCTTTAATTTACATATTTAAATTTTGTTTGTTTTTGGGTTTTTTTGGAGACAGAGACTCAAGCTATCCCCCTGGGTAGAGTGCTATGGCATCACAGCTCACAGCAACCTCCAACTCCTGGGCTCAAGCGAGTCTCCTGCCTCCGCCTCCCAAGTAGCTGGGACCACAGGCGCCTGCCACAGCGCCGGCCATTTTTTTG
>CAUYQV010002295.1:0-14520 GCA_963574575.1 Galagoides demidoff | reverse complement strand
AAAATTTAAATCACCTGCCACTGACTGGAAGCCTGATGGATGACATAGACCATTGACACATACTTTATATTTCACAGGAAGTGTGAGATGGCTTCATGAATTCCCTTCTCTTTTTGCACAAGTTTTTACACTGGATTCATTTATTATGATGTGGTAGTCAAGGTTTCTAGTATTGCACTAAACATGATTTAAAAAAAAATACATGAAAGCCTCAAGTGAGCACTTTTTACTGCAATGTGAAATTTACTGGAGAGATGAATGACTCACGCAGAGAAGATCAGCACCACACACTTTGTAAGCTGATTACGGATGGCACGTGAACGCACTGCAGCTCAACTAATCTGTACAGTTATGATTTAATATTGCATCTTTATGTTGGTTTACATTCTGTGAGAATGGCGCTATATGTGGTCTGGGTTTGGGTGCAGTTTTTGACATATTTCACTTTTTATAATAGATTTTTGTATATTTTGTGATTATAATTTGATGAAATAGACTAGTATTTATGTACATATATTATGCCTTCATAACATACCCAACATCTTCTTAATTTTTTCAATATTGCTAGCCCCCATGGTTCATCTGAGTTTTTAAAAATTGTCCCAAATATCCAAAAACTTTACCAATAATTTTAATGAATAAAAATCCTTGTATATGTGGGCCGACACAGTTCAAACCATTATTGTTCTAGGGCCAACCGTAATAATACCTAGAAATTATCTTTTGTCTATCATTTTAAGGTCTTTATTTCAAAATCAGACCATCAGGCTAGCATCTGCAAAAACAACTGCTTTCCTCCAAATGTCAGGTAACAATGAATGTATCCATTGCTTGATTAAAGCTACTCTGTGCATACTTTAAGAATACATACTCCCAGACAATTGTGGCAGGTACTTTAAGACCAGACTTTCTTTAAAAGGGTTAATAACGTAACACTTATGACAAACTTTAGTTTATAAACATCTATTCTTAAAGAGAGCCCACACTCGTTTTCATTAATTCAGTATTTTTTAGCACGAATCAAAGAGTCAGCAAATTTAACTAGAAAAGTACTCTAGAGGTCGTCTAATCCAATTCCCTCAACGTTAAGTAGAAACCGAAGCCCACAGCCACTGCTTAGGAAGCTGCACAACCCAAAACTGCACTGATTTCTATTTATTTTTAATATAGGAAGAACCTCACAACCTCTATAAGATGTAAGAAATTCAATTGTGTACGGTATTTTGAATAATAAGGAGGAAAAGAGCATTTTCTAAGCATTGAGACTTTTTTCAGTTGTGTCTTCTTTCCAAATACATAATTTTCATAGAAGATTCTCCACTACCCTCCTTTACTTAACTGGCTCCTACTTGTCTTTCAGAACTTGGCTTACAATCACATCCTCGGAAAAACCTTCAGCTTCAACATTGAATTAGATTTCCAGGTCCTGTAGTTTCCTTGTCCATTTTCACTCATAGCATTTCTCTCACTGCACATTCTTCTGTGGTTGTGTGATTAGTATCTGCCATCTTTACTAGAATCAAAATTGACCGAGAATAGAGACAGCACCTCCGAATTCACCACCACTGTACACCAACTCCTGATCACGGTTCCAGCACCCGGTAGGTACTCAGTATTACTGGCTGTCTCAGTCACCCTCTCAAGCAGATGTGGGTAGTTTGGGCCTGAATCACAGAGTTTATAAGACTCCTAGGACACAAGTTATTTCTGAGCTCCATTTAGAAAATGCTTGAACGTTATCTTGTAAAATCCAAGAAAAAGCAAAAGTGAAAAAATATCCACAGTAATTAACAAAGTTGCTTCTTCAGAGTGACTCTGAATTAGCTTCCGAAATCTGACATGCTCAGGTTTTACCACAATTTCCATATCACTTCTGGTTTTCTAAAAGCCTAGAGATCATGGTGAGGACTCAGAGAAACTGTATCTTAGAAAAGAAGAGGGCTTGGCGCCTGTGGCTCAAGTGGCTAAGGCGCCAGTCACATACACCTAAGGTGATGGGTTCAAATCCAGCCAGGGCCTGCCAAACAACAATGATGGCTGCAACCAAAAAATAGTCGGGCATTGTGGCAGGCGCCTGTGGTCCCAGCTACTTGGAAGGCTGAGGCAGCAGACCCACTTGAGCCCAGGAGTTGGAGGTTGCTGTGAGCTGTGATGCCATGGCACTCTACTCTACAGGGGGACAGCTTGAGGCTCTATCTAAAAAAAAAAGAAGAAAAGAAAAGAAAGGAAAGGAGAGAAGAGGAGAGGAGAGAAGGGAACGGAAGGGAGGGGAGGGAAGGAGAGGAGAGGACTTGATGGTAGAATACATTACTTCCTCATTCACACTTCATTTATAATTTTCTCTTCTATCCTTCCCCCAAATACAAAAAAAAAAAAAAGATAAAAAGGGGGAGGAGGTTAGCTCATCAGTATCTTAAATGTATACCTCATTTACATTTAATTATTTTTTTCTTTTCTTCATTTGATTAATTAGAAAATAATGAACCATTGCACAGGCTTTTTGATTATTTGTTTCTCTAACCCCAATAGTGACTGTATTTCTCTTTTCTTCTTTGCTTTCCCTTCTTTGAGGCCTGATCCCTTTTGTTTTACATCTTCATAAGCATCACGTTCTGATTCCCAACCATCCTCTTTCGCTTTCAAGGAATTTCCAGGAATTTCTTTATGAAATATTTGCAAGACTTCTCTGTTCCCATATATTCTATATACATCATTCAAAAATTAATTATCAAGAACCTACAACTTTGACACTTTTTATATTCATGACGTTCCAGTGCTTGTTTTCTTTATTCTATAATTTGTTCATTTTCTTGTTTCTCCCACTAGTTTAAAAATGCTATTTAAATATTTTTAATCAGTAAAGCCAACTTTTTATAATTTAAAAAACAAAAGCACAAGTAATTGAATTCATAAAAATTACTAGAGGATTATATTATACACTGTAAATCTGTTTAAAACCACCTTCTTGCTGCACACAAATGTCTGAACACAGGCATTGAGGTCGTTTTCTGCACCTGTCCTTTCATCAAATCTATACTCTGATTTAAATGATTTCCTGTTTCATTCCTTATCATCATTTCATGAACAAAGTCACATGTCAAAACAAATTTTGACCTTGTGTGTCTAGAAACGTTTGGATATGGAATTTATTAAAATCAGTCTCTTAATTTACCACTTCTTTCTTTTGTTTCATGCCTTATACTATCTTCCTCTAATAAGACAGAAAGGTTTTCTGCCTCTAAATATTTTCCAGGTTGTCACAAAATTAGTCTAGCCCCTGAAGTTTCTCTTTTCCCAGTCTATTTTCCATTTTGTATTTTTTTTTTTTTTTGAGACAGAGTCTCACTATGTCACCCACAGTAGAGTGCCATGGTGTCACAGCTCACAGAACCTCCAACCTTTGGGCATAAATAATTCTCTTACCTCAGCCTCTAGAGTATCTGGGACTATGGGCACCTGCCACAATGCCTGGCTATTTTTTTTGGTTGCAGTTGTCATTGTTTTTTAGCAGGTCTAGGCAAGGCTCGAACCTAGGCCATTTTTTTTTTCTTTTTGAACATTTGTATCTATAGCTCTCTCATTTCATCTTTTTCAAAGTCATTATACATCTTATTGTTGTACTGATTCCAACTTATAAGCCAGTGTGAATATATCTCTTTTTTGAACTCAAAATAATTACCATGTTTTCCTTTTCAAATATTTGAAAATGTTATTTTAATCCTTTTTTTTCTACTGCCTCTCTCAATAGAACTTTAAAATTATGCTCTATAAAATGAAATAAGAAATGCATAATTAATACCTTCCACATCTCAAGACACACCCTTGTTCCAAACTACAGTACCAGACTTTCAAATACGAATTTACTATGTGTCTCAATTTGTTATCAGGACACCTGTGGTTGACAGGCAAAATCGACATGAAAGTAAATCTATGAGATTGTTCTTAAACTTAGATAAATACATAAATACACTTCATAGATGATGTCCATATCTTTTATATAAATTATACTCAGCATCTAAATGTGACTACACTATAGGACCCAAAGAGCAAAGCCTGGGAAGTCAGCAGATGGGATATTGACCCTTCAGGTATACAATTCTTAATTACATAAAGGCCTAAAATTTTGTATATTAAGAAAAACTCTCCTTCAATGTCTTGCATGTGGATGCTTCCTAAAATGACTTTAAAGCAAGATGATTTAGAGTTACAAATGTCTTCCACTTGCCACCTTTATTCTCTCCAGATTGCTTTAAGAACTAGGTCCCTATTAAAGAAGTTACAACCCTTTAAAAGATGAATGTAGAGATGGAAGAGTTTATTAAAAATTATTTTTCCAATGTTTTATAGAAATCTAGGGAATTTAAGTGTTTGGCCTGAAGCTGTTCAAGGATAAGGCCTTGAGACATGAAAGTTCCAGAGTTGTCTCCAGAGAAAGAACAAGGTTATAAACTACTTTATGCCTCTTGTTTTGATAAAGTCTTTTTTGCCTCACTAGTTCCCTTGGCAATGTTAAGCTGTGGTATTATGCTAAGAAAAAGATAGGAATGGAAACTGGAGACACCACTATACATTGTGTGCATAGGATATCTCTAGGAAAGCCTGACTAGGAATTGTTTGATTCCCATTTGGGGGGGGGGGGGGAGGACCCTATGGCAAATAAAATCTAAATTTAATGTTAAATACACAATACTTCATGCTGCCTTTCATTTTTAGCTATACCAAGATTACAAAAATGTCACAAGTTCCACCAAAAAAACAGTTTTAGTAATCTTAAAGGTAATAATAATCTCATGGAATTACTATAAAAATTAAATATGTAAATGCTAAAAATAGCTGGTTATCATTGCTATTATCAATTTCTTTTTAAGTGTACAGTATCACATTTTTGTTGTACAGGTGATATCAGTCAAGGTCAACCAAGGAAATAGAACTGGCAGGAAGTATATTTTGACATTAAGGAATTTATTGCAAGAAATTGGCTTCCTTGATTTGGGGGGCTTGTTAGACAAGTCCAAAATCCATGGAGCAGGATGTTAGAAAGAGCAGGCTAAAGCTTCTGGGCAGAAACTGAAGTTGCATTCTACAGACAGAATTTCTTCTGCTGCTGGGAAACCTCAGTTCTGTTATTAAGGCCCTTCAAAGGATTGAATAGCGTTTACCCGGACTATCTAAAATAATCCTTTTAAGTCAACTGACTATAAATGTTAATCACATGTATAAAATACCTTCACAGAAGCACCTACTTTACGGTTGGAATGAATAGCTGGCGATATATCCGTTCAAGATGATACATAAAAGTGGCAATCATAATAAGATAGCCATTATCAGTGGTCATAAAAATAATGTGTACAAAAGCAACCATGAAGTAAATGTGATAGAGAAAAATAAATATTTGTTTTTGCTGTCGAATCTATAAGTGGGCTGGGTGATGCTCCTGATTGTGACTAGGTCCACCTGATACTATCTGGACTTGTCCAGGAATCTACAGATAACAGGCAGGGTCACTGCAGGGTGCTGATCTAGGTTGGCCTTAGGTGGAATGACTCACTTCTCCTCCATACAGTATTTCATCCTCAGTAAGCTATCTCAGAGTTTGTTCTTATTGTAGTGGCAAAGGTCCACAGGAAATCAGCTGTGTACACAGCCTTTAAATCACTTCTACTACATCACATTGACCAAAGAGAATCATTAAGACATACAAAATACAATGAAAGGGGAAGTCAATACCACCTCCCAATGGGAAGAGCTGCAAGTCATTTTTATGGGGCATAGAACTAGAGAAAGCTATAGAAGTGAGACCATTTTTAGAGTAAATCTACCATAGACAGTGAATAAATGATAATAAACTAAAAAGACTTAATGATTTTTTCAACATCTGATATGATGTTTTAATAAAAATTTGATATCCTGTTTACGTAGATGGCAAAAAAGGCCTATACTGATACTAAATGGATATTCAGCCTCATCTAGATTTCACACTACTTTAAAGGGCAATGATGGACAAGCTCAATTATCCAGCATGATTCTGAAGACACGATACCAAAGCCAAGATGCAGATGATGAAATTGATTCATGGTTCAGGCATCCTTAACAGAAAGTTCAAATAGAAAAGGAAGTGGTGGGTTGAGTTAACATAAAAAGGGTTGAAGTTCTTAGACATAAAAGAAAAACTGACAGACATTAAGAAAGCAGAAGACACCAAGGGACTAGAGAGAAGACTGTGGATAGAACTGAAATGTGCAGAGGGAGGCAAAGCTCTGAATCAGCATTTGTGACACATATTATATCTTCATATTTAAAAATTATAAATAAAATTAGCCAATTATTATATTTTATCTACTCCTGATATCTTGATTGACCTACTTTCATCACAGCCTAGAAGAGCTAGAGTACCATAACAGAATGCACAACACAGGAGCCCCAGCCCTCAGCCTGCCATTCTGTCTCCTTCGCCTACTTCATTCCACAATAAGACATCTGGCCCAAATGCATGAGGACATGAAATCTCACACATCCACACTCCATTCATCTCCCTACAAACAGCTATCTTTTGGACAGATCTTGGACGTGTAGATATAATGTTCTGTCATGGAGTTATCCTCAAGAAGGTTGATTGGAGAAGGGGCTTCTGCAGGTGCTCAAAGAAGGATCAAGTCCATTTGGGCAGGGAATACCAGGATCCTTGATTCAGTTTTCAGTCTGAAAATGAAATGCAGAGGCTCCAGGTTGGCACTTACATTTGGCCCCATGAACTCCTTATCCTGTCAAGAAGGATGTAGCCAGAAGTGGTCCTAGGAAGGAAAACTTCTTGCCTGGGACTAAGGAGTCAAAGTATAGTGAAGAGTTGAAGAATAGAAGTCTATGGAGTTAAAAATCTAATCTTCATATCATTGAAGAAAGCTATGAAGTGTATGTTCAGAGTACTGGGTTGCTAAATTAAATAGAAGATAAATTTAAATCCAGCCTATACATGCATCAACTTGCCCCTTAAGATGGGGCGAGAGCCAGAGACAGTATGAAGGGGAACTTAGCAAATCAGGTGCCAAAGACTGGATGACCAGAAGAAATAATGAGAGCAGAATGAGCAGGAATGGAGCATGTAAGAACTATATAGCCTCATGGCAGACTTCAGTGTGGGTGAGATTTGGCTGACTGTGGATATGGAATCCCATGGAAGAGGCCATGAAGGTCAAGACAAAGAATGGTGCTATCACCTGCTAATCTCACTCAGAGAAGGGCACATGAGAACAAGCATGCATTATTTAAAGACTGGAGGAAGAATCAAGTTTTGTTTAGAAAGGAAGGTAGAGATGCACAGAGGAGGAGGCAATAGGAAATGAGTAATTTTCTAGTGCTCTGTAGAGAGGAGCTGTGACCACTTCACTCACTACAGCATCACCAGGGCCAGGCACAGTGCCCAGGGTGGATCACCTGAGATCACGAGTTTCAGACCAGACTGAGACAGAGCAAGACCACATGTCTAAAAATATAGCTGAGTGTTTGTGTTGGGCACCTATAGTTCCAGGAGGCTCACGTATGAGAATTGCTTCAGCCCAGGAGTTTGAGGTTGCTGTGAGCTATGACGTCACCACACCCTACCAGGGGGGCAACAAAACGAAATTCTATATCAAAAAAAAAAAAAAAGCCTGAATTTATGGATTACATTTTACAAAGGAAAAATTCCCTAACAGTGGTTCTTTCCAAAAATCATCTTGAAATATTGTGAGTTGTGTAAACCACTAGGAAGAGGATAGTATAAAATATTAAACAGCCTTTTAGTTCTGTGCAAAAATTATGAGTCTACTATGCAGTTAGAATAACTAAATCTCAGTGCTCAGTACTGATGACACAAATGTGAATTGTACTAGGCATGAAACACACACATACCCATTCACTCATTGCAAAAGAATTTTTCATTTATTATTATTTTTTTTTTGGTAATTTACAGCTGAAAAGTTCAACTGTCTTTAGGGTATAAATATCACAGAGCGCCATGAGGATTTTAACATTGGAGGGGAAGTCAAAAGAATGTGACCATCTGCTAATGAAGGCAATTACTAAAAATATCATTAATTGGGATCAATTTTCACATCAACAGAGCAGTCATAACAGTGTTTTTAAAACTACAGGTGGCAAGCTATTGGTTGGTCATGACTAGAATTTTTTTTAATTCAATAAAAAAATAAAAAACATTTCATGTTGTACATAACTATTGCCTAATTAAACTCATCTTGGTTGTGTGTAATATATGATCATGGAGATAAAAATATTTTTAAATGTTCTATCATTGGTTATATATTTATTTATTGACCAAATATGTATTAAGTCCCTACTGTGCTAACATTGGAAGGTAAAGCCGGTCCTAAAAGACATGCTAAGTTTCTTTACAAAGCTCATAGTTGAATGGCAAAGGCAGATTATTACTCAAGCAATGAAGCATTTAAGTAGAAAAGTATAAGTTGTCAAGAGATTGCCTAAGTAACTAACTGGGGAAGGAAAAAACTTTAGAGAAAGTATGTATTAAGTCGGTGTCTAAAGAATGAGCAGGACTGAACCTGGCATCAAGTTGGGCTGGTCTAGTCTACGCAGGAAAATATCAATAGGCAAAAAATGAAATATCATTCAGAAACTGAAAGGAACCCTGCGTAGTTAGAGCATAGAGGATGAGAGGAGTAGTAACTGGAGGGTAGGCAGGGCCAGGTTGTACCTGGCCTTCTAAACCATTTGCGCAATTTGAACCTTAAAGCAGGGTACTTGGAAACCCGTGGAGGATTAAAAGCTAGTTGGTGACACAATCATATCTGCATTTCAGCAGAGTAATGGAAAAAGAGAGGAACAGGGCAGCATAGGTGACCTGCCAGGAGACATCCACCCAGGTGACAGGTGATGAGAGCCTGGTCGGGGAAGGGTAGAGAGGATAGAAAAAGCATCGCCTAATTGGACGTTAGCACATGACTCCTGCACACTGAGGTTGGAATAGGTGAGGAGGAGCCCATTTGTGGTAAAACAAATCTGCTCAGCACAGTTACCAGTTGGTTTTAAAGGGCTTGAAAGACACAGATGTGACTGTGGCCGCAAGGCAGAGAAATAAAAAGCCCAGACTGCAGCAGAGAGGTCTGTGCTAGTGATACTGTATGTTCAATCCCTTAATGTGCAATGATAGACAGACACTTTCAGGGTTCAAATAATCCTAAAAAGACAGAATTGTCCTTAACTGAAAGGCAAAGGATTATGAAACTTTTGTTTATTTGTTTTTTATAAAGTCATTGCTGTGTCCATCAATGCAATCATGGGGTACGATGTGTTGGTTTTATATACAATTTGAAATATTTTCATCAAACTGGTTAACATAGCCTTCATGGCATTTTCTTAGTTATTGTGTTAAGACATTTATATTCTACATTTAGCAAGTTTCGCATGGACCCTCCTTAAGATACACCTTAAGTGTGCCCCACCAATCACCCTTCCTCCACCCATCCTCCCTTCCCTCTCCAGGCCTTTCCTTTTTACGTATATGTTTGTGCAAGCGGGCTTGCGGTGCCTACGTGCAGACGTATGTTACGTAACGCACGCACCCCCGTGTTTCTTTCTTTTCTTTTTTATTTTCCTTCTTAAATGATCTTATTATTTTTTTTATTTTTTATTTTTTGCAGTTTTTGGCCCGGGGAGGGTTTGAACCCACCGCCTCCTATATGGGGCTGGTGCCTACTCCTTTGAGCCACAGGCACTGCCCGTTGAACCTAATTGCTTTTGACCCAACCTGGTCCAATGCAAACTTTTTTTTAAGGTAAGAAATTTTTATTTGCAAGTATTATTTAAGAAGAGGGAAGGGACTAAATGATCTGAGTCTAAGATTTGTAATTCATCTCAGGAGTTAAGAAAAGCATTTGTTTTGTTATTGTTGATGATGATTTTTAATAGGGAAGAGCAGTGAAGGTTAGAAAGAACCAGATGTGAGGAAATTCCATGAGGGATTGTTCATTAGATCATAAAAATACTCTACGGTGAGCCTACTCTGCCCAGAGACCATTACGGAAGGGCTGTGTGCTTGCTCAGGCTACACACGGATCAAAGTCGAGGAGTCACGGGAGAGAAAGGGGAGAATTTTAGCCTGAGTTCCATCAAAATCAGGTAGCAGGTATTTTGTACAAATTAGCTAGTGGATACAAAGAGTTCAACGAATTACTCATGGGGAAAATAATAGAAATTTGAGATGTCTGAGTCCAGTATCAACAAGAAAAACACGAATAAGTAATTTTTCTTTTTTTTTTTTTTGAGACAGAGTCTCAAGCTGTCACCCTCAGTAGAGTGCTGTAGTGTCACAGCTCACAACAACCTCAAACTCTTGGGCTTAAGCAATTCTCTTGCCTCAGCCTCCCAAGTAGCTGGGACTACAGGCACCGGCCACAATGCCGGGCTATTTTGTTGTTGTTGTTGTTGCAGTTATCGTTGTTTTAGCTGACCCGGGGCAGGTTCAAACCCACCAGCGTTAGTATATGTGGCTGGTGCCCTACCCACTGAACTACTGGCACCGCCATGAATGGGTAAGACATACGGGAGGCATGATTATTTATAGTAAGCTGTTTCCTGGATCACAGAGACACAAAGATTTTTTTTAATTTTTTTCTTCTTGAAATATTTTTATTTTAATTTATTGAATTAAGTATTTTTTTTTGCATTGGTTAGGAAAAGTTTCTCTTTTAATTGTGCCCCACCCTCAAGAGGTGTACCACAGACCATAAACCCCCTACGCAAACTTTTAAAATAAATTGTATCATCCACAAATGAAACAAGAAGAGAGTAAAACCTACCTAGTCAGATAAATTGAAAAAGTAACATGATACCATAGTTATACTTTAGGGACAAAATAAAATGGACAGAGGTGCTTTATAAGATTTCAATATGCAAATACATATTATAAGAAACCAATAATGAAGGTCTCACGTGTTTGCTAACTCTACTTAGGATGGCTACAAATGCAGACCTAATAAGTCACCATCTGTAAAACGATTCAAATTCCACAAGGGATGTTGACCCTGAGGATATAACTTTCCAAAAGGGTGAGAAACCCTGGAGTCAACTTCTCAACTATGCAATACACTCTCTTTCTCAAGTTTCAAATTAGTTTCATTCCTGGAAAATTCAGAATATATAAAGCTATGCAAGGGCAAATAAAATAATGTTTTATACTTTTAAAAAAGAGCAGCACATTTATGATTAGTTTTTGTGTTTCTGCACACACACATGTACATCAGGCAGAACATTTGCAAGTTCTGCCAGGAAGGCTTTTCAGTGTGCGGTCTCTGCCCAGGTTTTGAAAGTGCCTTGTGAATCCCTGACTCAGCCTTCTTAATAAAACTTCTAACCCAACACCTCAAATATGACAACTAAAAGCACTGAATTTCTGCAATATTCCACAGAGAGAAAATTCACCCCCGCTTAGGAATAGAAAACAGAAGAAGAGACGTTTCTAAGGAAATACAGAACAAACAGCCAGAATGATAGGAGAAAAAGAAACCCCTAAATTGAGAACAACCATCTCATTCCTCATGTGGCCCCTATACGGCATTTAATGGAACTAACTCCAGTTGCATGCTGATCATGAAGAGGTAAGGAGAGCGGCATAAGAGAAAGCTTTGTGGGAAAATGGGACTGAATTCTGGTCGTTGAAGGATGATGATGCAAGTTACAGAGATCTGCCAGGTGCAAGGATATGTTTATTACTTTGATTTTTGATTTTTTTGGCTGTTTTGTTTCATGCCTTAGATGCATATATAAATGCTTAAATGAAGGAAGGTGGCAGAGAGAAGTTAAACGCGCAAGAGAGAGTTAAATCTTTTTTACCTGACAAAGGAAAGGTTCTAAGACTTCAGAGCACAGGGGCAGGAGTTTGCCCTGTGCAGCCCAGCGAAAACCCTGATTTACATGTGGACACAGCAAGGTCACGGTTTTGCTCCAGGAGGCTGAGAGGTTCCCTTCCACAGTCTGGCATGTTCTCAGTGAAATCACAGAGTGTAGGATCAAAGAGAACGAGACGGGGAGTGGAAGGATCTGAAATGTCAACAGGACGAGTGTTGGAAGTAGATGCCGTGGGCAATGGGAAAAACTGCACAGAAAAACGCCCTGCAAATGGGGGCTGCATAGCTAGCGAAAATCATAGTTAGTGTTTATAACAAGATTTCTCTGCATGTTAGATGTTGGAAATAATGTTCTGAAAAACATATGGCTCCAGTGAAGTAACATAAAAGAATATTCCCTGACAATCTTAAGAGAAAGATTCTTTAGTGCTACAGGAGTTGAGTGGATGAGGGAGAACATAGGATACCTCAGAGCACCATTTCCTCTGTCTATGACTTGTAAGCTAAAAAAAGATGAAGAATTCTTGCTTTCAAGGCAAGAAGTTAGACTCTGCTTTGCACCGACACATGGTATGTTTGTTCAGGTGATAATTCACTCATAAGGTGTATTTATTGTATCTATTCTAGCACTGTAGGTGGTTTCAAGATGACCTCAAGAAGAGAAGGAGCAGCCAGGCACCGTGGCTCACGCCCAGAATCCTAGCACCCTGGGAGGCTGAGGTAGGAGGATCCCTTGAGCTCAGGAATTAAAGACCAGTCTGAGCAAAAGTGAGACCCTGTCTCTACTAAACATAGAAAAATCAGTCAGATTGTATTAGGGGCCTGTAGTCCCAGCATAGGGAGACTGAGAAAGGAGCATCACTTGAAGCCAGGACTTCAAGGTTGCCATGAGCTAGGGTTCACAGCACTCTAGCCTCAGGCAAAAAATTGAGACTCCATCTCAGATAAAGGGGGTGGAAGGAAAGTAAACATTCAAACCACTTTTCAAGAGATGGAGTTTTGGCAAGGTTCATGAATTCTGAATAAAGTTAACCAAATGGATCATGTCATCTTTGCAAAAGGCTTATTACTTTGCAAAAGTAATAAAACTTAATACCATTCACTTTCCTCTATGTGTAAACATTCCCAGTGGAACAGTATTGGGAACCAGAGAATCTACCTCTCTGTCCTGTTGCAGAAATAATGGAGAATCATGATGAGAGAAGGAATTATAACTCAGAACCCCCAAAGGGTGATTATTTCAAGACTTCTAAAATAACTAAATACCTTAAGTAGTTGCTTCTTTTGTAAAGCTCAGTAGTTGAATCTGAAACTTTTGTCCCTAGTGGAGCTGAGGAATTTGTTGCTGTGAAAAGTTGGTTGTAACAAATGTTTAGACATCTGTTTAATGTAGAAATACTAAAATGACAAGTCTCAAAAGAAGTTCAGCAGTCAGCCCGAGAGGAAAAAAATCATTTGTATGTAGCAATGACACTACAACAGGGATTATACCCTCGCTGCTAGAAGCATGCATTCTTGAGTCTTATTTACAATTTAATTCTGATCTCCTGACTTACGAACTGCACACCTTTGCATGGGGTATTTTTCTATGATTTGGCTTCCTTTTCGATCTATACAGGAGAGAAACTCCACAGAGCCTGGAAGAGTACTCACCAGGAAGGAAACAAAGGACGCAACCAATGGAAGACAGAGCTATTGCTAAATGATATGGGCATGAATTCAACCCCAAAGGTGGTAAATACCTAGAGAGAAAACCACTAGCTTTCCCCAAACCCTGCTTTTATTTCAGGCCAGATTCAAAATCCAAACTCACCTCCAAACCAAAAACTCCCCCCTAAAACAAGTTTATAACTTATTAAGTGTCAGCAGGACCCCGTCAAAAACTTTCCCCTTGATGAAGGTCATCCCCTGGAGAGAGGTTTTCCATTTTGGGAGCTATTATATTAGATTTTGCTATCAGAAAATTCCCCACCTCCAAACATCTAAATTACATCAGCTATAATCTGATTACTCTGAATTTACTTTGACAGCCCTAAAAATCGTGTTCCATCTTTAGGGTTTATGTCACTATCATGACAAATACCACTGAAAATAATAATTATTCCTCTGGACTTAGCAACCTTCTCACAATGGCTATTTTTATTCTTCATTCTAAATACACATGTCAGACAACCTTTTAAATGAATCATCTCCAGTTAACAAAACCAATATAAGGAGTAAAGTTTATTTTCATTTAACCTCTTACCAAACAACCCTATGTACATCTGGAATATATTTTCCATAGCAATTAATTTTATTAAAATACCTGCACAATACCTTAGAAACTTATAACAAATGATGACTCATTAAATTATTCTCTCTTAGTTGATAAAAAGAAAACATAAATTTCTGGGTATTGGCTCGGCGCCTGTGGCTCACTCGGCTAAGGCGCCAGCCACGTACACCTAAGGTGGCGGGTTTGAATCCCCAGCCCGGGCCCGCCAAATAACAATGATGGCTACAACCAAAAAATGGCCAGGTGTTGTGGCAGGCGCCTGTGGTCCCAGCTACTTGGGAGGTGGAGGCAGGAGACTCACTTGAGCCCAGGAGTTGGAGGTTGTTATGAGCTGTGATGCCATGGCACTCTACCCAGGGGGATAGCTTGAGGCTCTGTCTCAAAAAA